>JAVTVY010056965.1:0-30434 GCA_036873755.1 Hanleya hanleyi | reverse complement strand
TTTCACCGATTCGCTCCGGGACCCTTCCCATTGTCATTTTCTTGGCGAGACGAGAAAAACGAGACCCCACAAGCCATAGTAAAGCCCCCAAAAACAATTTGATCTCCCCTCCCCCATACAGGCATTTCCCCTTATATTGTATAATACAGACCCTATTGTAGGGGTAAAGTCCGTGTTCCGCTTTTTATAGTTTCGGGAAACAATCCTAATTGTACATGCACTCACCCCATTGACTTGATAGGCAGGCCCCGATAAGCCCGGGGACCGATATTAGCCCTTTTGGCTAGGGTTGATAGGGGTTTTCCCCCTATTTCAGGGGTAAAGTCCGAGTTCCACTTTTTATAGTTTCGGGAAAAAATCATAATTTTACATGCACCCACCCCATTGACTTGATAAGCAGGCCCCGATAAGCCCGGGGACCGATATTAGCCCTTTTGGCTAGAGGTGATAGAGGTTTTCCCCTATTTTAGGGGTAAAGTCCGTGTTCCGCTTTTTATAGTTTCGGGGAAAAATCCTAATTTTACATGCACCCACCCCATTGACTGGATAGGCAGGTTCCAATAAGCCCGGGGACCGATATTAGCCCTTTTGGCTAGGGTTGATCGGTGTTTTCCCCTATTTTAGGGGTAAAGTCCGTATTCCGCTTTTTATAGTTTCGGGAAAAAATCCTAATTTTACATGCACCCACCCATGACTGGATGCCCCTTCACGAATGCTTCACTTTGATACCTCACTCGACCCAATCGGACCATGCAGCGTATTTGAAGTCTAGGGACTACTTTTTCTCCGCGGAAGCTTTTTCCCGCGACCGCATCACCGCCAGACCGCATCACCGCGGAAGAATAATCGTGATGACGTCATCAGTGTATGTGTACTTTCCGGATGTTGAAAAGTTCCCACCAAGAGCTCTGCCACATACCCCACCCGTAGAGAGCCTCACAAAGTTCCCCCTTAAATTTTACCCGGGGGAGCAAATAAGTAGGTCAATATGAGTTTCAATGCCGTGGACATACTACTTAAGATGTTCGATGTTAACGTACACATTCTTGGAAAATGTGATAGAAAATGAGAAGAAACCAGCACAAAAATATAGAAATAAAATGTTCTAGATGGCACCTATATACGGGCTACATAAAAAGGTAATTTGCCAATGACGATTCAAACAAGGCGATGCAATGAACATATAAATGATAAGATATGATGTCGTAAAACCATTTACTTGTTTCGAGAAATAATTAAAAAGAGCAAAAACAAATTACCCGCATCGCTGATATTTGAATTCCCAAAATGTAATATAATCTCAAACTGAGCATGAAATAAAAAGCTGTCGCGTTGAGCAACTCGATCTGGAGAAAGCACAGTGACTTGAGTAGCAGGGGGTGTCTTCGTCGATGTTGTTGTTGTTGTGATTATATATATAATTTTTTTTGCAAGAATATATTTATTTCCCACCTTTTCATACACCACAATGACAGTAGATGTCATAAAAATGCTTTATATACGCCCTAAATCGATCTACATACCGCTCCTCTACTAGATCTCCATCTCTAATAACAAGTGTGGTTACTTCTATGTTAAAGAATTCGCCACGAATCCCGATACACAATACATTCTCCACGATATGGCTGGTTTCCAGTAACTGATAAAAGACTTCCGAAGACTTTTGAAATCGAGGCCGAAAAGCTTCGAATGCAGGAGAACTTACCTCATGGAATTCTCCACGCCCGTTTAGTTTTCACCATAGTTCACGTCTGCTCATCCATTTACTGTTGGTTGTCTGCAGATACCCGAATTACCCCCTGTACCGGGATTCGTGGCGAAAGTCGGTATACGGCTTTAACATTAAGTAACCACACTTGTTATTAGAGATGGAGATCTAGTAGAGGAGGGGTATGTAGATCGATTTAGGGAGTATATAAAGCATTTTTATGACATCTACTGTCATTGTGGTGTATGAAAAGGTGGGAAATAAATATATTCTTGCAAAAAAAATTATATATATAATCACAACAACAACAACATCGACGAAGACACCCCCTGCTAGTGCTACTCAAGTCACTGTGGGAGAAAGGTATGCTTCGATGCTTCATTTTTTTCTGGAATTTTGAATAATAAATAATCAGTTTACTGGTGCCTGATGCTTATCAATGTATCTGGGTTAGCATCTGATGTAGCACAATAGAGCTGCAAATCCTCCGGAAAATAGGTTCAGATCCTTTTGACAATGCATTCCTTAGACAGTAAAACTGACGTCGTCTAACATGAAATACACACATTCCGTGAAAATGGAAGTGAGGCCGCTAAGAGCAAAGGCTGAGGAACAACTGTATCTGGTTGCCAATACTTCATTTGACTCCCAGCATATTCCATTGTTGTAGACTTCATGTTAATTGCTCATGTCTGATTCCACAAGGGCAAGATTAATTTCTCTACATGATGAATATATGGCTAGTCACGCATGTCCAGTTAACCATATCATAGTTTGTTATATCGTCGCTATATGACCGAAATATTGCTGAACGCAACATTAAACCTAACTCACTCACTCACTCACTCATGCTGCATGGTTGCTAACACACTGGTCAAAAGGCATATAATATTGAACATGGAGATAATTAATACCACAACCCACCAGCTTAAATATGTTTATTATGTTTTTCTTGGTTGTCAAGCAGAAGCACTGGTAAAACCACGAAGATTAGAAGAATAACGAAGGCAATTCATACAATGCTAATCGCCTAAATGTCACGTCTTTTTCATAACCGTATATTTTGGAGCGGTTAAACTAGGATTGCTTCGAGGCTCCATCATCACTTTCGAGATAATTTAAGTGCTTTCACATTTGGATACCTGTGCCATGCATCACTTTATCTATGTATGGATAGATAATCATATGTAATATTTTGTGTTCGGTAATTACTGGCGACAAGTCGAAGGCATGTTAATTACTGTTTCAATTTTAATGTCAAAGGAACACTTGTGCAAACACTCCTATAGCCATGACTCGCAGCACAATGTATTCGTGCTACCGGGGGCCTACATAAATTAGGTGGTGGTCTATATTACCATTATATTAGCATTACGCATCAACGCACCGTAATCTCCTCCTGTCGCACAAACTAATAACTTATCTGTAAATACAAATTACTGAACGCCATACCTGGAGGGGATGAGTGTATGTGTGCCATTTTTGTTATGCTCAACGAGAATGCGACGAAGCGAGAATGCGTTAAACATTCGATTATCGCGGTCTCGAATTCTCGAAGGACCGGACAATGCGAATGGCCGCTATCGCATTCCATAGCCGTACAGGATACCATTCAGTGATACTGTACTATTAAGTAGGCCATTCATGTATTGTTTTCCATAGCCTTACAGGATATCATTTATTGAATTGAATTGAATCGAATTTATTCACCAACCAAGATATAAGGAATACAATACAGCAAATTATACCCAAATAGATAACACAGAAATATATTTATTTCATAGCACAGGGATTAATAATAGCGGCTGGGGAAAGCCCCGACACAAGGGCTTCTTGGCCTGGTTTGCAAAATAAAAGTACAAATTTGCGCGAGTTGAACGAAAAGAGTTCATAAACGCGTTTCGATCAGAGCAAATGCGTTTGACGAGGGAAACGCGTTTTGATAAAGGAAAAATTAAGCGATGTTGAAAGCGTTTCGTTTCCTATAATCGTTTGGAACGCGTTTGGAACGCGTTTACATTTTGTTCCGTTCGCGTTTCGTTAGGTCAAACTAAACGAAGATAAAGGGACACCGAACGCTTTTACCCTGTAGAATTTCGAGCTCATCAAATTGTGGTACTGTGTTAGTTTCTTTGGCAACATTAAAATGTGTGTTTCTCTTATCCCTGCTTTAAACTTGAGACACACTGAAGGTGTAACACACACGAACAGTATGGTCGTGAAGCAAAACACCCTTCGCCATTATTTTCATCAGGTATGACAAGGAAGTATAGGCAGACTTGCGCTAGGTCTGGATGATTTCTTATGGAGACTCTTATGCTCCAAGAAAATAGGAATTCACTAAATATACATGAAATACAACAATAAATGACGGGATCAAGCAAGTGAAACTTTGTTTACCGTTTGTGACATCTGTTATACTTTCTTCCGAATGGGCAGTAGTATATAAAGCATAAATCGGGTCGGATATTTGGTGGGTGAGGGAAATGGGAAGGGAATTGCGAAGGGAATGACGCCACAGCCCTTGGACGTTTGACCTTGGGTTGCTATGGCAACGTGAAAAATAGAGGAGGCGTCCACGTGATGGGTTGGGTACATGTAAAAATTAGGATTTGTCCTGAAACCTTAAAAAGCGGAAACACGGACTTTACGTTAAAATCCCCTTGAAATGGGGCTAGATGGGCCTATAATGGACCTATATGGGGTCGGAGCGGGTATCCCCCAGTTTCCCTCACCCACAAAAAACCCCGACCAGATTTACGCTTTATATACTACTGTGGGGTGCTTTTCTTTTTGAAACTATTTCGTTCCTTCCGTGTAGTGTTTTCTGTATGTCAAGAACGGATTCCTCCTCCAAGGTATTGGTCCGGACCTATTGCTTCTCTCACTGTTGGGTGGATGTCCATTTGTATTTACTGAAGATCTGTCTGTCGAGCAACCTTGCCATAAAATATTTACTGTATCTTCTATGAAGTTAACGAGGGAATTGCCTGTCCATTGTCTCACTCCTGTAGCGTGTGCGGTTGAAATGCCTAGCAATTTACGTTCCTTTCGTTTCCTGGAATCTAGACTCTTGTTTTAACTAATCGAATTTTACTTCCTCCCTCTGGAACGTCGGAGGCGTGCGACAGTCTTCTGTAGTGAGAGAAACAAAGGTATAATTTAGCTTTATTCATCCATTTGTCGCCAGTTCCTTCCGGATGTTAGGAATATCAACTGGAAATTGATCGTTAATATATATGGCTGTAGACCTTGGAGAGTTGAACAAATCTAGTTTAAGAGGATGATTTCGTTTATGGAGCTCCTAATATAAAATTAAACTCTTGGATTTTGAAGCGTCAAGGTCAGGCCACAACTGTGAGGGGAAGTGTGTCCTGGAAATAATTGATATATTTAACTCTATTAATGTTAACCGAATATCATCATTCTATAGAGAATAAATTATTAATCTGATGAACAAGCTAAAACATATGAGAAGATGAAATTTATATTTTCCGTACAACTGTCGCCCCCCGCCTCGCTGCAAAATGAGGCGAGCTAGACGCGCGACCTTGATCTGCCGAGAGCTGTTTTTGAACACGGAAACCCGGTCTTTGGTGCAGGATCTTAAATCAGTGACATGAAATATTGGGAGCGCTTTTTTCGATCTGGTTTGAATCAGATTGATGTATATTTGACAAACAATTTGTGTAAATCATTTGCGTGATGAACCTTTACAGAAACGCTCTGATTGGCTGGATTGGCTGGATTTTCTTCCAGCTTTGCTCACAAGACAATGGCTTTGCCGGATTTCCATTTGAATTGACCAATCAAATGTTTTTGAGTGGAAGATATCCCATGATTCCATGTCGTTTCTATGAAAATCTATTCATCCCCTGGAGACCGAGATAAACTGCATGTCTACTCTTGGGGATTGCACGTAATTTGTCGTTTCACTTCTACATTTTGACTGATTGCCTTTGATTAACTATGAAAGTGGTATTCAGGTCCCTTGTGGACAGCCCGGTTCTAGCATTTCGGGACAGCTTCGAAGACCTTGCATGTCACGATCTGATTTTATAGGCAATGTGTATTATCACCAATCTTGTATTGACGCATCGTAACACCATTTTTGCGATAACTTGATTCATTCACTGAAAGGATTAGTTTTGCATTCAATCCTGGACGCTATCATGCGAGAGATATGTCATAGGCAAATACCTCTAAAAGTGTATCATATCGGGAAAACGACATTTGCCACTGCAAAAGCTCGACAAAACGATGTAGTAGGTGTAAACGCTATACCTTGACCATTTTGTGCTTCTCTTAAAGCAACCTTTAAATATATCCGAGATTCTAGCGAACAGGTACACACAGTCGTGTATATGATATACACAGTCGTGTATACACAGTCGTGTATATGTTTTGTAGCATAATGGCGATGGTAGTGGTAATATATAGAATTGGTTAAATATTCTTGGTAATGCACAGACATTGGCCCGTTCGAACCTCCATCATTCAACATTACTGGGCGTTACAGCATAGTTGGACATACAATAACAATAGAAGCGTGGCTGGGATACAAATCATCACAGGGATCACTTTTGTTTTGCAGAAATATGCAGTCAGTAAATTTGACTGTGGGGTCATATGACTTCTTGTCACTACTCCGGCCTCGCTTTCCACCACCCTTTTGACTTGACTTGGCTATTACAACATCGCTCTGATATATTTGTATCTCATACCGCTCAAGCCAGTGCTAGGGACCGTGTGGTCCTGTCATCCAATTTGTCCACATGAACAGCTACAATAAAAGCGTGACTGGTTCCGATGTTTTAAGAAATATGCAGTTAGTACATTTGTCTGTGGGGTCGTATGAATTCTTATCAGTATACCGGCATCGTTTCCCACCACCCTTTTAATGTTGCGTTTAATACACGTAGATGATTATGGTTCTGATGTGACACTAAAGCCTATTAATGGTATATTGTTGGATACATTGTCTTGAATTGTTACAGTTTTGTAACTGCGTGTATCCTTAATAATTAAGGAAAGCATGTATCGAAGCGATGTCTTCAACTTGAAGAACTGTCTGAATTATTATTTCAGTCTCCAGCTGGGAAAAATGTTCTTTCAATTCTATAGTATTTCAATAATTTAGGTACTCATACATTCATTAAATAAAAGTGTTTTCAGAGTTTATTCTCACCATTCAGTTCACAACGAAAAATGTTTGCGAGAGACAGCTGTTCGATCTCATCTCTCATGTTAAACAATATTAGCCTCTTGTTCCGGCCTCAACTATTCTGATTCATAAGAAATAGTGCCTATGATAATCGAGCGATTCGATCGCATTTTACTGTGAAATGAATTTAATTTTAATCATAAGAACTAAAAGTATTTCTATGTTTAGTTGAAAAATACTAGTTCGTGCCGTGGGGCGGCATGGTCAACCTCACAGAGTGCAGCCATGTTGAAGAGAAGTTTGGCCGAAAATTAATTGTGCGGATGTGCGATCCCGCTTCCAGAAATCCACTAGGCCAGAGGTCACTTCCGCAGCTAATGAGTTCTGGTGCTAGATTGTAATCCTTGTCTAAGGTACGATAATCCAAAAAGGACTGATTTTGCCTTGACCTACCAGTCTGATCGATACCATTAGTCCTTTGTATCAAAGAATGTACTTCTGGTGTGAAGAATATATAGGTATACAGCCATTACTTAAAACATCCGATTCATTGGAATTACCTCCTTTTGTGCTGCATGTATATTATGATGTCAGTTGGGCTATTTGATGGATCGAGTTTGTGTTGGGCGTAAAAAATGTTTTCAAGCCCCCAGTTGGATTGCCCTGCTTGCCCTGCTGGATTATTCTCGGAAATTGATACATCACTCTTTGCTTAACTGTGGTTAACATGGTGGAGAATGAAGCGCTTGGTCTTCGTGCGTCACGAACCTGCATTCATTCTTTCAACATTTTTCCCATTTGGGCGGTTTCTCCGATCTAACGGTCTCATAGTTCATCATTTTCCATCAGATGACTTGATATTGCTATTACATCATTGCTCATGGATATTTTAGATAATACCTCTCACGCCGGTGCTATGGGCCGTTTGGGCATGTCATTCAAAATGTCCACATGCACAGCTACAATAAAAGTGTGAGATACAAATCTTCACAGGGATCATTTTTGCTTCTTGTGATGTTTTTTAGGTATGCAGTCTGAAATTTGGCCTTTTGGGTCATGCGTTTAATTGGATCAGAACACCAATTATGCTCTCCATTCCAAATAAACGAACCTTCCACATATCATGTATTTAAAATGAAGTCGAATGGTCACAAGATCAGTTGGTGAATACGTCGCTCACGTCTTTTCCGTGATGGTTCCAACACGGTACGAGGGCAGAGTGTTGGTGTTTTGGGGTCTTCTCTAGTTTACGCTGACCTTAATATCAAGACGTCAGATTGCTAATGGTTGCATTTAAAATGATATTATTGTCTTGGTGTACTGGTACTTCCACTAATTGTTAGATCCATTTCCTCTAGCTTCTCGTGACGTACACTGACAACACAAAAGTGATAGAAGATATCGATATAATTGCCTGACTCTGATTGATCTAATGCATATTACGTTCGAGATAATGTTATGGATTATAATGTCCGGACGGGATGATGTTTCTGATTGTCTCTGCTCGAATATAACAATAGACCTTCGCCCAAGTAAGCGATAGTCTGGTATAATCCATCGCACCAGGTGTGTCGTCCATCAAACCGTTTTCATTATAAATAATATCAGAAAATTGAATCAGTTCGCAGGGGACAACAGGATAAATATTTATTGAAATATAGATATATCTGTTAATTGATTTCTCTGTGGTCGAAAAATGAATAACTAGATACTATCAATTGACAGCAATGTACTATATTCTGTATGTGTCAAGGTCAGTTGGCAGTGATTGTAAATTGCAGTTCCTGGACAGTACAGGAAGTGATATAATATGATAACATTTTTGCAAATTCTATTCTCCCATTATGCTTTGTTTACTGTATAAACATTATGGCAGGGGCGATTTTATCATCCACTGCTAAAACGGTAGCAAATATACTGTAAATTTTCCCTTCTTTTTTTTCGGTTTATTGGCCGGACATCAATGAAATGCCACACGACCAATAGGCTGATTCAACGACATGGTGTGCTAAACAGTAATAAAACAAGCACTCAGAGAACCGCCAGAGGAGTATGGATAGCCCTGGACTTGTTTGTTCACGGTTCTCCCGCTTGTTCCATTTTATTTACATTCTATCTGTTTGGACCTTTTCCTAGTATCCAGTGTTCAAACGAAGGCATCATACAATTGACAACAGAGCAAAAGCACACAAATTTATTCTATTATACCTCATACCAGATTTATTCATCCCGATTGGTTGGAACTCGGTCACTTGACGTTCTGTAATTTGTGATAGTGCACGTTCTACGCGATAGCGCACGTTCTCGAGGTAATAGCGCACGGTCTCGAGACAATTGCTCACAGTCTCTGTAATAGCCCATTATTCTGCTAACAAACGTTTTCACGTATACATACATCCTGTGGAGCAACAATTAGTCCATTCTCGCTCCACCAGCGACATGCTACCACATATGCCTCTGGCGGATAATGAATGCTAGCGTAGTATGTGATAAATATTCATGAACGCGAAGAGTCACGTGAGAGCACAAATATCCCACCGAAACGACCGTCAGGATATATATGCTCGTTCTGTTCTACGAAGCTCAACACGTTCTGTGGTGTAGTGGTTATAGCACTCTGGATCCAAAAGAAAAAAAAAACACTCTGGACTCTGAATTCAGCGATCCGAGGTTCAAATCTCGGCAGAAACCAAATTTTTCTTTTTCCCCTCTGACATTTGTTTTCGTTATTTTTCATCGGTGAATCTATTTGTACGTCTCATTGAAGATTGGAAATGTGTATTTCGTTCTGTTTTTACAGATTTTCTCAATTAACAAATTTCTCCACCAATTCGACAATTTCGGCGTGGTCCTAAGCTTTTCAATACAATATATTTTATCGATCAATTGCTTGATCCATAAGCCTATTTCTAAAATTATATATTGTAAGCAAATATCCTTCTTTCTGAAGATGGAAGCTAAAGAGCTAATTTCTGGTGATCCAGTAAACTGAACATTGAATCTTTCACAGATAGTCCGCATCAGCTGTCCCTCCATTTTTCGTGGAAAATGCGCAGGTGCGCGCAGTTCGAGTAGCCAAGTGTGTCGGCTGCCGGCTGTCGGACTAGATAATACAGCCGCTGTGATTGTCCACCTAAGAACAGCTGGCACATACTTGAACTGGGTTCTTTATATGCCACAGCGTTTGCCGGAGTGTAGCGTAGGGCATAGCTGTGGCATCGGCGACAATGTAATTAGTCAAAATAAAATATTGTTGACGATTCTACCACACCCTCATCTGCAGTCCAGGTAATCCCTAAATCCTCCAAGAGGGTTTACCTGGACCTTTTTGGTGATTCGGATGAGTTCTCGAGTCGTTGCCTCTACTACACATTCTATAACGCTTACACCTATTGCACACTGATAGCCGTGCAATTATTACACGATTAGCACGGTTAAGAACTTTGTGACGTATGAAATCTACACCTGAGATCTTGACACGCACAGGTGTTCTCGGGAGAATCCATTTCACAGGGCGGGTGATAATTGCAGGACAAAGTCTCGTCTGCCTGAACAATCGAATAAACAAATAGAATGGATACCCTGCAAGTAGAAACTTTAGTTTATTTTAAAGGCAGAAAATGTATAATCGCAGATATTTACAAACCAATTGAAACATACGAGTGTACACAATAAGAAACAGATCAACAGGAGAAACAAGACGTGCT
Source organism: Hanleya hanleyi (assembly GCA_036873755.1). NCBI lineage: Eukaryota > Metazoa > Mollusca > Polyplacophora > Lepidopleurida > Hanleyidae > Hanleya > Hanleya hanleyi. The sequence continues at coordinate 19,855 of JAVTVY010056965.1, read as the reverse complement.
TTCAGATATGAATTATCCAGAGAAGCGGAGATCGAAAAGTTCATGAGAGACGCTGAGAGATCTCTTCTTGCTGTTTTAAATGAGACACAGCACGAGTGTGATCAGCTGAGCAAAGGTAGATTTTTCTTCGCCGACGATAAGAAATTAAAAGATCTGGCTAACAAACGAAATGAGCCGGGGATCGACAGGCAAACGAAATAGGAAATATTTAAAGGTATCAAATTCGTTTATATTATAATCAAGTCTTATAAATAAATACATCTAAAGATTACCCGTTACACCATCCATTGCTTGAGACCAACAACTGACACGGTTCTGCCTGAGGCGGGTGCGTCTATCATTGAGGTGATGTCGGTTATAGGCCACAGAAATTACAAACGATATCAAATGTTTGTAATTTCACATCTGTTCCAGTCATCACATCTTGGCGGTTTTTTCCAAGATGCCAATGTTTCCAATAGCACCGTGAACATAAATTTCCTTCCTAGTTAAATAAATACTGCCAACAGTTTTCATTGTTTGAGAAAAAGCTGTAAATTAATATTTATTATAGACGTAAATTTCTGTCTCAAGTTTAACTGTTGATTCCATCGTAATTAAGAATGCCACACAAATAGGCTTGTATGATTGTATGTTTCACTGCGCCACCTTCTGGGAGACCACATAAACTCGTCCATTGATAATGACACGCTGCCAACTGAGGCGGACGGCACATTTCAACAAAGGGAAGAAAGGATGTGGGAAAGTTTATATTTTGAGAAAGTGCGAGCCCTTGCCCTAAAATATAAACTTTTCTCAAACTAACCGTGCGTAAATTAACGATTTAGCACGCCTATGAAAACATTGTTTCTTAAATCTCGTACATTTCATCCCCAGCGGTTGTTTTAAATTAGCGCGTCGACATCTGAAGATTGCGATTTTCGCTTGACACACGATGTCGATTTCAGCCTAACTTAGTCTGGCTTGTGATGAAATTCAAACCAGCCAAATCTCAAACCTCCCTGCGGATTGGCCTAATGAACTGCTTCAGCTCGCTTACTGATTGGTTCGGTTTAGCGAGAATCCCTCGAGCTATTAATATCCAGAACTGCTATCGGTAACCAACCAAGCCAGTGTATCGATCGTAACCAATCGGTTGATACACTGACTCGCGAGGTTGCCACACCCCATGTGTTTTGCCAAATAACATTATTACATGTGAAGAAGGAATCCCAGGTGGGATCTAATTCCAACACATCCTACCTCACAACCAATCGGTGTGGATTATAGGACGTCATAATAGCCCAGGAGGGTAATAGGATTGAAATGGATACCAAATTTATCATCTGCCTGTATCTCCTTGTACATCCTTTTGCCGTACATCATGGAGGCAATTAAACTTGAAGAATAGTTTTTTCCCCGCGGAGATTTATTAAAAGTTGTTGATCTCAGTAAACCTTTTTGAACGTATGAAGGTACACAATCCAATCACTGGATGACGAGAGAATTTCACATGTATTCTAAAACCAAGGGTAACGCTTGCATCATTTTGATCGTTAATGGCGTTTTAGCACGCCCCATAGCATTCGCAACTTCTCGGGGATCTCCGGTTTGAGATGTCCCTCGAAGGCCATGACGCCATATTGGACTAGAGCGTGGTCACGTGTGTTTCGGTCTGTCAGGGAACTGTCAGTGACGTCACGGGAATTATATCTTGCCAGTACGTGGCGTGTGTACCATTTAAACTGATGGTTTTCTATTGAAACGTGCTTCGAATGAAAAGAATAAACAGTTTTTAGAATATCTGACGTAAATCAGAGACTCGCAGGGAAATATTTGCTGGTCGGGGATTAAGGCTTCCGCGAGAGTGATTGGGCTTCGGAGCCGCGTCACATCTGGAGATTCATAGGAAATTCATGTTGTCGTCCCCCGAGCGTAGAATCAGTCCCCTTCGTAGATTTCCGCTCGGGAGTTCCGAATGGCCCCATAGCGGACTCTCCAACCGTTGTCGATTTCAGGCACGAGGCCGGTGAGACGAATTTATCTGATCTAAAATCGCACTTTTAAAGTCTCTTTATACCCGCCACGTTGAGCTTTAGCATGTACATTTCGTGCCAAGTGTTCGTTCTATCGACGGATGACAATGACAGAACTCTTGAAAATCCCCCCCCCCCCCACAGTTGAAATCCTGCCTATATTAAGATGGGCCCTGCCCAAGTCAGAATCAGCAGTGATTTTCATAAAAAATTACCAGAAATTTTCATCAAAAGTAGTTTAGCTCAGAACTTGCTGGTAACAGTCCCCTAATGTTATATGGATTTTATATGTTTATATATATGTTTTCCAATGTCATATAACTTTTCAAAATAGTTCAACGCTTGGGTTTCCCATTAGGTTAAACATTGTCCACTGCGCCAGTATGGACCTAACCTGTCCCCTCCAAGCCTACCTGAACTTTTCACAAAACTTCACCGCATGGCTTCGAGACACCTCCCATCGTGTTCAACCTCGCGAGACGAAGAAAACGAGATGCTACACCCCATAGTATAATGCACAAGAGAAAAAAATGACCGCCCCTATGCATTCCCCGGAGATTAACAATGGAAGTCAGTGGGGTAGATAACCTTTGCTGGGCCATCACGTGGCCGGAAATGACCTTTGGACCCGGTTGTGACCTGGGATCCGGATTTCACGTGACCGGATGTGGCGTCATAGTGACGTCATATGCGAATCATGGGAGACAACCAGGAATTGTTCAAACAGAGTTATCCCCCCTAAATGGAGGTCAATTTCGCCTTTATATACTACTGGGGGAAATGGGGAGATAGGGACGAAATGGTGATCACATCGTGCGTTCTTATCTCTTCGAAAACAGTTAATCCGTCAGCTTTGCATGTTATTATTTTATTTTAAAGGGTGTAATACAAGAAGAAAGTAACTTCGAAAACGTTTATGAATATTTCGAAATGTATGTAATGCCATGTTCACGAGTGGATATATATGTCGAAAGGTATGAGCAACCTTATGACCGTATGGTTTGGTGTTATTGTTATTATCAGGTGATAATAGCGTCAATACGTTATCTGACGTCTTGCCAATTATGACGACTATATATCTGTATATTGTTACAGGATCAAACCTTTTTTCCCTTAGATAAAGAACATCATCATGCCTTGTTGACATCATTGAAAAATGTAGACCGCTTCTCTCTTGTAGTACACAATTGCGTGTGTGCGTGTGCGTGTGTGTGTGTGTGTGTGTCATTTTGTGTTTTTGTTTTTATTTCATACTGTCATACGAAATAGGTCTTTCGATTACTGACGCGATAATTCTTTTATGGACGACGGCTGTATATTGAATGTTCGATCTGACGCTTGCTATCTGATATTCCTTGCACAATTGTCTCACCTTCTCGGGGATCTCCGGTGGCAGATTATCCATCAAATGCCACTGACGCATATTAGAGTTTCACCAGTTGATGTGATTGCCGACTAGATTATGTGACTACACTACTCCGTCCCAGCAATACATCCCGTATGGTTGGTTTGATTTTTGACATAGCAAATACGGCTTGAAGTCTGAAAATTGTCAATTCATGTCAAACCTGCATCCGGTATCTGTTCTGCCAAATATGGTTGCACAAGATCTAGTGGAACTCGTAAAGAAAAAATCCTTTTCGATATGGAGAATTTTTAGGTTGACCCACAGACCATCGTTCGTCATGTTGTATGGCGTAACGTTGTTTGGTCCAACCTGAAGGATGGTTGGAGATGGAGCTCTACACCCAGGCGAGATAATCCCGATGAATTTGAACTGTCGAATCGGATTACCTCCCTTCAACCACATTCAAATGCATAGGTCGTTTTCATTGACACCAGAGGGCGCAACACTACTTGGCACACCTGTCGACAGTTCTATCTGCAGTGTATCGACCCACAATAGCGTTGATTTTCAACTGACAGGTTCGAAAACAAATTATGACATCACTGGGACTATACAGCTTACACATGTGCCACGTTTAATGTTAAAGCTAATACTTTGTGATATTATATTTCCATGGGTCATACTAGATATGATTACTAATATTTCGACATAAATTTGAGATCCATAGTGTATAATTTGCCGATCGACGGTTCATGCGTCCGCGTTAGTGGTTTTGAGTCATGCGTACTAGGCGATTCCGGCGCGTCAAAACTGGTGATTCATTGGAAATTATTGTTTTAGGCTCCCGAGCGTAGAATCGGTCCCTTGTGTAGATTTCCGCTCAGCGGGCCCGAATGGTGTTTCACGTGTATTCCTTTCTTCACTTTATCAGTATTTCACTAACTAACTTTGTCTGTGGTATAGTACATGTACGTATAGATAGTGGGTTAACATATGTAGGCCTATATAATACCGAAATACTGAAGACCGAACTAAGCGGGATGTCATGTCCACAAGGGACCTGTCTAACACTGTCATTGAAGAATTGCTAGCGATCAGTCACAGTGGCAGAGTAAAACAACAAATTATCTACAATCAAACTCGAGCAGGAAGTTTATAATCTGGCATCGTGGGTCGAATTTACACAATGATAGCATTTGTACAACTGGTTTGTTAAATAAAAGCTGTGTAAAACCAAGAATTTAATTGCATATTAGGAGTCAGACAAACGAAATCATCCTCCTAAATTGGATCTGGTCAACCCTCCAAGGTATACAACCCGGCATTAACGATCGATTACCACTTGATTCCTATCCTTTGAAAGGAAATGGCGACAAATGGTCAGACAAATGTTAAATTATACCTTTGTTTCTCTCATACCGGAAGGCTGCCACACGCCCCTGACGTTCCTCAGGGAAGAGGTAATGTTCGATTAGTTAAAACAAGTCTGAATCCGACGAAACGCAAAGGACGTAAATTGCCATGCGTTTCAGCACGGTAACACACATTCAGAGTGGGAATTTACGGGCAGGCGATTTACTCGTTAACATCCCAGAAGCCACAGTGAATATTTTATGGCAAGGCATCTCGAAAGACTCGTCTTCAGGAAATACAAATGGACAGTCACCCATGAGCTAGGCCTGGGTCGAGACCGACATGTTTTATTGTTAATTATCTGACAGTCAGGAAGAGCACTGTGTGCCTCACTATTTATTTCATGCTTATCCGTAATATGCTTCTGCTTATACACCATACTTACGCTGAACTCCCAGACCGTATTGCTACAATAAATTCTTATGGTCGACCTGCTGTCAGTTGTATATTATGCAAAAAGCCTCATCATTCTGCGTTTGTTACATGTTGGAAAAGCCTAAAGCAGTAAAACAAGAGAACCGTGAACCAGTGACGTACTAAAACGTAGAGAACGAGCTTCAGACAAGCCATAGTTACCTGGCGTTCGCCGCAGGATGTCTCCTAATCTCTATTTGGACCACCCGGAGTTTTGGTCGAGTGGTAACATTAGTAGGAAGACAGCAAATTCCCGAGTATTTTTGAGCGCGCGGCATGAGTGGCATGACGTCACATCCGTTACCGTCACATCCAGGTCAAAGGCCACTTTTTGGGGGATGACGTCACGTCCGGGTCATGGGACTTCCGGTGTCAATCTCCGCATGCGCAGTCGGGAAATAGCGAAAGAACATTTGAGTGGTTGCTTTGGGGCCATCCGTGGTCCAAATGGGTCGTGTGAGGTATCAGTTTGAAGCACTTATGGGAGAGCATCCTACTGATCTGGTATGGTGTGAAAGTAAGGTTATGTCGCGCATGCGCAGGCAGGGAACTGTGGGAAAAGGGCAGTTCGGTGCTCGTTTTGGGAGAAAGGAGGATCATCCGTGGTTCGAATGGGCGGTGAAAGGTGATATATTGAAGCAAACGTGGGGGAGAGTCCGATTGGGCTGGCGTGTAGTGGCAGTAAGGCTATGGCGCGGAGCATGCGCATTTCGGGGTCGAGGGGACTACCCGTGGAAAAAATGGGTCGTGTAGGATGTCATTTGAAGCACTAATGGAGGAAATTCCGATCGAGGTTGTTTGTATTGGACGTGCCATCAATCTTCACATGCGCAGCCGGGCAGTATTAGAATAAGGGGATCTAAATGGATATTTTGGGCGTGGGTGGTATCCTATTGAAACCCTCGTTGTATAGAATACGACTCGGGTGATGTCCATGTGACTCTTGACGGCATCTGTGACGTCATACGTAGTAGAGAATGTGCAGAGTTTCTCAGATGCGCCATTGGTCCATGGCTACCTACACCCTTGTACACTAACCCACAGACTAGTGGACCTTGAAGATACATGCACAGGACGCTCGGAGCTCCGAGCTCTTCCCTGTCCCATCCAACAGCTCCGAGCTCGGAGCTTCGGTATGGTACACCAGGGTACCGGCGGCACCACCAGGTGAACCAAGGACATGTCACCGATATAGTATCCCGGACCGCCTGAAGACGTTTAGGACAAACGGACGTGGAGATGTCACTTCCGCGGGTGACATCACGTTCGGTGATGACGTCACTTCCATCAAGATCAGGGGCAATGGTAAAAGCATGTACGTGTGATTGGACCGTTGACAATGCGTTAAGGTGGTACGATAAGGCATTAAAATAGGGCGTTAAGGCGTTAAGATAGGGCGTTAAGGCGTTGATACGGGCGTTAAGGCGTAACGACGGCCGTTGACGGGCGTCACTGCATTCCAATGAATTAGTGTCAATTCCATGGGATACCATCTTCATTTTATCCAGCTAATTTCTACGTTCCCACTTCGAACTTGCCTTGATTTATCTGACCCCTTTAGTGTTCAAAATCTGAGGTGTAAATTTCACTTACTAACCACAGAAGAACCAATCAGAATGTACACATCCATTGCGAGTGAAGTCACGTAGAGTGACATCACCCTTTATTAGAGGCGTCTTTCCTCCTAATAAGGTGCCCACTATTTAGGTCGGTCAATCAATAACGCTCTTGTGTGACCATTTCGAATTTCAAATGTTGTCGAGGTCAGTGACGTCTCGTGTCTATTTATAAGTTATTTGAACATTGAAGGGGTCCAGATATATCAAGGGAAGTTCGAAGTGGGAACGTAGAAATTGGCTGGATAAAATGAAGATGTTGGATATCTACACCAGGCGGAGCTCCGGAGCTATTTCACCAGGGTGTTGAAGCGTTAAGCTAGGTGTTGGCGAGCGTAATGCATGTTCACCAGACACTATGATATGATGCCACACAAGAAGAATATACATGGGTATGAAGACACTGAGGCACAAGAAGCCAATGCAGATGCTGAGATTATTCCAGCTGATTCTGAGAGTTCACCGACTGATACTGATGCAGAGACTGCCGAAAGTCTATCTATTTATACGGAGAGCTTGACCTCAGATACTCAGTCCACGTTCCAGGGAAGCCTGAGTGAGGAAAACCCCGCCTTAAGAGGTCGTATTGTGACAGCAGCTATTAATACCCTGCAGCGGCGATGATACCGGACAGGATAAATTGCAACAGACTTACGTCATACATGCGACCTGCATCAGAAAAACAGCCATGGCTATCTATGAACAGTATAGTCTGTTGTCGCTTGAAATGAAAGCAAAGGTTCATCATGAAGACCAAGCGTCACGTAAAGAGGATATGGGACTACCGCCCATCGAGACCCTGCAAAATGCGATCAAAATGTGCAAACAGCTGTTCCTGAAAATATTGCGTTAGAGTACCCTGGCCTGTCCGATGACGCTTAGGATGAATGGATCAGAGCGAACATGGCCAAGGATTAAGGCAACCGAATGGTAGTTTGTCGAAGGGCAGCTTCTGGTTAGATAAGAGCCGTCGAAAATTGGCACTTGAATGGACAACACAAGAGCATACGAGAAGTGGAAGGGATAATAACATGTGGAATAAGCAATATGCTTGTTGTTGTTGTTGTTGATATATCATTGAACTAGACAATCATGTCTCTGTGCCTGTGTGTGTGTTTGTGTAGAGGGTCTTACTCGTGAAGACGGGCGTTGGGCACGCCTCACTCACTCACTCGCTCGTTCTTCACTCATTCACTCACTCACGCAATCGCTTTGTACCCAGGAGCACCCACGAAAGGTTATATTTACCGTACTGTTCATGTAGTCCGAAGTGCTTGCGAAGGCCGCTCAAATTTTCGGAAAATATATGTTAAATGGTTATACAATCTTTTACCATACATTTCTAATACATTTGAGCGGCCTTCGCAAGCATTTCCTACTGCATCAAATGTATGGTAAATATAACTTTTTGTGTAGTGGAGAGGGGGGGGGGGGGTGTCTGATGGTAGACATACCCATCATGCCCTACCCGCATCGACAAAATGCGGGGGCTCAGTGTCTGCATGTATCTTCAAGGTCCACTGTTCGCTCCTGTGAGTTAGTGTATATATGACTGTACATGTAGGTAGCCATGTCTCATTGGCGCACCTGAGTGACGCTGCACTTTCTCTAATACTTATGATGTCACAGTGACATGAACATCACCCAAGTCGTATTCTATACCACGAGAGCTTCAATAGGATACCACCCTCGCCCCATTTGGACCATGGACCCATCTCTGTCCCAACACATCCATTCAAATGCCCCTTTTCTACTACTGTCCGACTGTGAATGCGCAGATTGATGGCACATCAAATACAAACCAACTCGGTCGGACTCTCCTCCACGGGCGCTTCAATATGACACACTACACGACCCATTCAAACCACGGATAGTTAACGTCCATACAAATGTTCTTTTCTCACAATTCCCTGTCTGCGCATGCGCGTCATAGCCTCACTTTTACTACACACTAGTTCAGTTGGATGCTCTCCTACGAGTGCTTCAATAGACCACCTCACGCGACCCATTCGGGGCACGGATCATCCAAATCTACCCAAAACATCCATTCAAATGCCCTTTTCCCAAAATTCCGCGCCTGTGCATGGGTGCCATAGCCTTACTTTCACTACACACCAGTTCAGTCGGATGCTCCCCCATGAGTGCTTCAAACTGATACTTCACACGACCCACGGATGGCCCACCTCGAACCCAAAGCGACTATTCAAAGGACTTTTTTCACTATTCCCCAACGGCACATGCTCAGATTGACATCGGAAGTCCCGTGACCTGGACGTCACGTCATCCCCGAAAATAACACTTGACTCGGATGTGCCCTTTGACCCGGACGTGACCATTGACCCGGATTTGACGTCACCGGATGCTACGTTATGCTGCTCACGCCGCTCGCTCAAAAATATTCGGGAATCTGCTGTCTTCCTACTGCTGATAACTCACTGACGGTCCTGCAATTGAATCAAAAATAGTTTTGTACAGCTTCCGAAGATCACTTTATTCTGCACACTTGCCCTGTCCTTGGATTTCATACAGAGATAAAATCCATGCTCTGTCAAGGATCCACAGTACAATAACTGCAAACTGACCTCGAGACATAAAATTCAACTGTTATCTTTCAATTGCTAATATCTCCTTTTCCACCATGTTCACATTTCTTTTGAAGAAAAATTCAATTTATATATCTCTATTCCAATGAATAGTGTGAAAGGATTGAATTTTCCGATATTATTCATATAATGAAACTGTTTTGATTAGCGCTACACCTGTGCCAGGTGTGATGGATTTAATATCAGATTGTTGCTTCCTTGGGCGAAAGTGCGTTGTTCAATTCTAACCGAGACACTCTCAACACCAGCCCGTGCGGACATTCTAATTTAATAGCAAACCATATCGTTATCTTGGTAGGCATTAAATCAATTACAACCAGATAGCTAGTTAACGGTATCTTCTGTCACACTGCCATTGTGAGTATATAGGTATTGCAGGTTGCACGTTCGAGCTAGAGAATATGGATCGATACAATGTAATTAGTGAATGACCAGTACATGAACAGAACTTACAATTTTAATGGAACCAGTAACGAGCTGACGTGTTGATATTTCGTACCTTCGTGGGCAGATCTTAAGTTAAAAAATAAAAGACTATCAGCATGATAATTAGAGGGTGAACCCGAGAAGACACACATCCACCAATGGTCTTTCAGGATGGCCGCCTTTCGATAATCAAAATCCATGTATATTTTGGACTATGGCAGATAGCTAGATGCTTCTAGTGTCGAACCCTATGTTTTATAATGAAATTATCTCCGAAGTAGGTAGATGAATTGATGATGGGTGGCGAACTGTTCAAACTCTATATCTTATAGATACTATGTACTATTGGAATGAACTGTTGGAAGTCAAAACCCTGCGATGTATGGAATGGGGCTACTGGTTCGGGCCGATTTTTTCGGGGACCCTTGGGCGGATGTAATGTAGATGTGATAATTCTCCTGGTAGACAGGTTACATCGTCGTTGCTGTTTTCTGAGGGCGTTTTTCTTGACTGCATATTTCACATCCTGGTTTGTTACGGTTTATAGAAAATCGACTGGCGTGTTCTTCGGTAGTTCCGCGCCACTTCTGACCAATTCCCAATATATCAGCATAATCGACTGGCGTTTGATTTTCGTCACTGTATCCGTGCGCGAGTTGGTCGGTTGCAGTGATGCTGTAGCATTCCGACGCTAGTCTGGCTGTCCCAGAATATTGTAACAGCTGCGTCGTTGTGAAGTAAGATCGAATCGCGTTATGACACCGCCACCGATATTGGGTTTTCCTGTGCAAGACCCATTCAGTGAAACATATGGTTGAATTGGGGTTACATATCCTACATTAAATCATCGATAAAGGCCCATAAACCGCCGAGCCAATTAGTGAAATGGAACCATCCTGATAATCCAATCAGAGTAATCAAGTTAGGAGCTGTCGCTATTGCTGTAGACGGTACAAGTCATAATGGAAACATTTAAGTGTTTCTCCAATTCACAGGCTTTGTTCTTGAATTAAAGTAACCTTTTTCTGACCTTGAGTCGATTTCACCGCGGTAGCCGATTTACGATTGCCCATTTAACTAATTTCCCAAAAATATATTGTCAAGCCCAGATCTTCAACTTGAAAACGCATTCTGTGCTATTATTTTAGTCCTGTTCTGACGAAAAGTATTCTGTACTTCTTCATGTATATCCTAATTCAATAATTTAAGTACTCTTATATTTCAATGGAAGCAGGCAACCATTCAACTCGCTAGGAACAATGATTCAGAGTGACAGTTGGATCACTAATGTTGCAAATTTTACTGTCAGCTTAATTATGCTATGAAATAATGAGTGACAAATCCAACATTGATTTCCGAAAGGGCTAGAGGGTACATCGTTCTATTTCTGCTGTTTGGATCATTCTTAACATGTCCTGTTTCAACCTTCGCCTTATCTTTGGAGAATCACATCCTTGTCCCGCTTCTCTCTTCTCGACATTCCATCCCAGGATCTGACACTCGAAATATGTTGCGAAATGACTGGTTTATAGATGTCTTGTCATTCTTAACTTCATTCTCTCATACCAGAGGTAGCGCATGTGCATTATCCTTCGGTCAAATCCAATGACCATGTTCACTTCTGCATGGAGATAATGAAAACATTTTATATCATATTTATATGAATAGCTGTTGAAAGACGATTTGCAACGATTATCGACATTCGTTTCCAGCCGTTTTCTTCCTCGCGTCTTCACGCACCAATAATAAATTCCTATGCTAGATATTCCACATAACATATGTCAAGATAATCCACATATGTCAGGATAATTCACATATGTCAGGATAATCCACATATGTCAGGATAATCCACATATGTCAAGTTTTGTCAAGATTTATCCGCCTGAAGAACGTTTGATCTCAAAACGTAGTGTGGCATAAACAAGATACACACAGCCATTACTTAATCCATCCGAATCAAATTTTGTGTTATATTGTACTCAACTAGGATATTTCATGGGCCGATCAACAAAACTAAAGAGCAGCTCAAATTCGATGTCATAGAAAACGACTAGGAATCAGTTGAAATTATTAAATAAGACAACGTGTGGCGACGAATTTTGTTCGACCCCTGCATGGCAGCCGTCTGCTTGGCTGCGAAGTGACGAATCCCGACTCAGAAATATCGAAAAAGATTGTGCTATTTGTGTGCCAAAACCAAGCCTGAAAATGGTGAATTGTGAATTGAACAAACCATTCTAATGTTATTTACGGATGTGTAAACAATGTTCATATTCCTATAACCTTGAATTCTACATGGCATCAAATTAGAATGAGATCGGATATTAATTATTGTTTGCTCAAGAGGGAACTATCTCCCTTCTACCTACAATTATACCATGGACACAAAAGGAAGAGATGGTTCCCGCACGAGCAGACAATAATAGATTTAGCACACCGCATATCTTTTATAATTGGGGGGGGGGGGGGGGGAATTCATACTAAGAAATCATCAAAAACTGAATTCGGACAGTTTAAAGCTAAAAAGTATACGTTTAGTTCCTGAAATATGGTACTCAATATTTTGAAAATGAGGTAATTAATTACATCGCTATGTCTGGCTTCGGGGAACGACCAGTTCTGTCGTCCCAGAAAAAGTTCACATCGACATAAGTTATTCATGTTTAGTGATACTCTACTGGAAGAACAGATCAGAGGTATTCTTCGGGGACGGGAATTTCCGATGCACGCGACTTTGCATAATTTTAGTCGCTCGCCAAAGAACATCGTGACCCCCCGAGAAAAGAGCGGTATGGAGTGCACTGTTCATTAAAAGTTAGACAGTTGACAGATATGAAAACTAAACGATGAAACGTGCTATTGGAGGGCGAGATCGATATCTAAAATATTTTTCGCCAAAGCAAGCATTAGTAGTATAAGCGTAAATTGATTCCGATAGACACCTCAACTTGCTCTGTGACGTCACTTCCGGTTCCGATCACATTACCGGAAGTGACCTTTGACCCCTGCGCATGAGCACAATACAACTGGATACAAATGGTGCGCAGGGGTCAAAGGTCACTTCCGGACACGTGACCGGAACTGGGAGTGACGTCACAGAGCAAGTTGAGGTGTCAACCGGAGTCAATTTACACTTACTATCTTGTGGGTCAACGAGCGTGTGCAATAGTTAACCGGAAATTGAGCCTCATTGGTATCTCAATTTGCTCTTTGTGGAGGTCACGTGACCGCAATGTGACGACACTTCCGGTTCCGGCCAAGTGACCGGAAGTGCCCTTTGACCCCTACGCATGCGCACAATACCAGATACTAATGGCGCGCAGGGTCAAAGGGCACTTCCGGTCACGTGACCGGAACCGGAAGTGATGTCACATTGCGGTCACGTGACCTCCACAAGGATCAAATTGAGGTCCCAATGAGGCTCAGTTTCCGCTTTATGATGAGCAGGGGTCAAAGGGCACTTCCGGTTAAGTGACCGGAACCAGAAGTGACACGTGATCTCCACGAAGAGCAAATTGAGGTACAATTGAGGCTGAATTTCTTCTTTTTCGTGCGCGGAACCGGAAGTGACGTCACAGAGGTCATATACACATTTTCAAGGTCAATGCGATCGAATTAACTCTTTCAAAGAGACGTCTACGGGGCCCTTTATGTGATGTCACAAAGGTCATATGCAATTTTTTTAGGTCAAGGGCGTCGGAACCTGGAGTATTTCCATAAACTGGTTAACTACGGTATACAAAAGAACCAAATCCACATCGTTGTAATAAAAAAAACCCAGGTTTTATTCTCATTACTGAGAACACAGCATATATACAACAGTTATTTCCCCCTAAAGTAACAATAACGGCCAGTGGAATACCTGCAGTGTAAGTCCATCTATACTTTAGCATCTATAGGGGTATCACTCTAAATATCCAGATACGTTGTCGTCACACCATCTGGGAGAACTTTGCGTTTGGGGAAGAAGAAGGTGAAGGCATCCCGCTGCTAGGTGTAGGAGCACATCTGGTTCTGGACGACTCGGAAACCTTTATTGGTCCCACTGGCACTGGTCTGGCTCTGGAGTACATCGCGGTACAGGACTGGTGATGTTATTATCCCGACGGCTGACGCCTTTACAGCTGAACGTGTTGTTGTCTCCACCGTCGCAATAGTACGTATTTGAGCAGATGGCGAGGGCATCACCAGTCCATTCTAACTTGAAGAGGCCAGGGGTCCTTTTGTCATACTTGTAGTGGTCTTTTCTCGGCAGCCAGCCATATCGTTCGCTTTCATAGTGTACTCGCAGTTCCGCTTGCGCAGGGATTAAAGGGCAAGCCAATCCCCCTTTTACTACTTATCAAATAGACGTCACTATGACGTGACATCCGATCACGTGACATCCGGGTCAAAGGTGGTGATGGTAGTAGCGGTGTGTGGTGGGGGTGGTCGCCGTGGTGGTGGTGGTGTCTGTACATATAGGGATTAACACGTGTCCCTCATCAGTCCATATGTATTGGTCGACTAATCAACATGTCCTGTACGTGTACGTTCTGTCAGAGAACCTTAACTATGTTTAAGGCCAATTTCTTTACTAACCAACCCTCATACCTTACTAAAATATACAATTCCCTCCGCGGATATACCTCAGTCCTACTGTGTAGGATGAGGCTAGGTTTTAGTTCTTTAAATGGTCATTTGTTTAAGTATAACACCCTCCTAATCTCTATCTGCCATTATTGTAATCACAACATTGAAGACCCTTATCATTTCCTCTTCTTGAGTTGCTCTATGTTCGCCGCTCTGAGAAAGCCAATGCTCACCTCGATTACAAACTTGATCTGTCCCGGTGTACACCACTCTCTTCTAATTCATGACTGCCCAAATTACCTGTTAAATTGATTATTTCGTGGCTCCACTGAATTTGATTATGAAACAAATATGTCTGTTTTTGGAATAGTCCAAAAGTTCATTGGAGCATCCAAACGGTTTCACGCTCATGAACACTCTCAACCGGTGACAGATGAAGCTAATCAAATCAGTGCTTTACCAGTTGTATAAATAAAATTTATTCGACCCATTGTAAATAAGCTAGAATTATATGAAGTAACGACATACCCACTTCTACATAAGTATTATCTAAAAAATCCCACCACCCTCAAACGCATTTTGTCATTGAACCATTAATTGGTTTTTCTGTGTATGTAAATCATCATTTTGTTATTTGTAATCATTTTGTTTTTTAACAATTTATTGTGTTTTTCTCTGTATGTAAATTATTTTATGTATGTTATCTGCGGAGAGTGCACCGTGGCCTTGTGGCTGTGCACAATCCTCATAAAATTAAATAAAGCATTACATTACATTACATTCTCTCGCCGCGATAGTATGCCCAGGCACATTCAATGCAAACACAACCAAGAGAGACCACCGAGTCCCGTTATGGGCCCACCAAGTGGAGTAGAACATCCCTATACGATGACGGTGAGCGGCCTTACAGGATGTGGAAAGATGTCCTAGGTGACGAAGTTCTTAGAGGAAGGTGTGGCAATCCCAGCTCCAATACGCGTTGTATGGTGTTATTACAAGCGTCTAGTCCGTCATTCATAATCCAGCCGTCGTCCATTAGAGAATATCCGCGTCCATAATCCAAAGACCTATTCCATATAACAGTATTAGCACCAAATTCAAAAAGACAATCATAGTATACATAAACATAGGCTTGTTTCCTGCAAGAGAGAAGCGGTCAACAGTTTTCAATGATGCCGGCAAGACAAAATGTTCCAAAAATATCAAATCCGTATCGCTGATCAGTATTTTTAATCCATAATATTCGTTGTAAGGTCGTCGTCTAAGGAATGATGTATCTCAGTCACGCTTTGATTGTGACTGTTCATATGAGTACCATGAGGTTCTTGAAGTACATGGGTTCATACGGTCCCTAGCCCCGGGTTAAGCGGAATTAGACACAAGTTACGAAACGTAGCGCCATAGATCTTGCACGCTACGTTCGTATTTTGCTATCAGCATGCGATATGTATCGCCAAATTTGAGAAACTTTTAGTGGAGGCGCTTGGTGGAATAGCCAAGCCAATAACCAATGGCAGCCCGCGTACGAGACTACTCGATTACAGAATGTGAGCTTCGTCCCGGGCATTTCTCACGACATAGACGAACCGTATTACTTCGATTTCGTGCAGACCAACGTGGTAGTGCTCGATGACCTGATGAGTGCGACCAAGGACAATTCGAAAATCGTGGACCTATTCACCAAAGGGTCCCATCATCGCAATCTGTCCGTCATCTATTTGACCCAGAATCTGTTTCCTCAAGGGAAGGCGTCCAGAGATATTCCACTGAACTGTCAATAGTTTGTGTTGTTCTTCAATTCCATCGACAGAGCATAAATCCGTGTGTTTGGTATCCTCAGAACAGCGACCTTTTCATGCAGGCGTTTCAAGGGGCGACAAGTGGTCCGTACGGCTATTTGTTCATAGACTTAAAAGCTCATACTCCGAAGTTCCCTGGTTGACGACCCACCTGTTACCATAACGTCTATATACTCCTACACCATCCACCGAGTTTACACCTGGCAGCACCCGTCCAGCCGCAGCAACCCACCCCCATACAGGGGGCCCCCTTCATACTATCAGTCCCGGAATATCACCCAACTGAGCCCACTGAGGACGCAGATAATGATACTGAAACAGAGATTGCTGAGAGTCTATCTACTGATACGGAGAGCTTGATCTCAGATAGTCAGCCTACATCCCAGGGAAGAAAGGAAGAACCTACCTTCTGGGATCGTATTGTGCATGCAGCTATTAATAGCTATGCTGCCGTGATCGAAGACGCCGGACAGGATAACTTACAACAGGCGTACATCCACATGCGCCCCTGCATCAGGAAAACAGCCATGGTCATCTATGAATGGTATAGCCTGCTCCCGCTTGAAATGAAAGGCGACCTCACGCACAGGATCATCATGAAGACCAAACGTCACTTGGAAGAGGATAGGGGGTTATCACCCACCGAGGCCATGGAAAATGCCATCGGAATGCGCAAACAACTGTTTGAGGATATGCTGCCTCAACGGTATCCTGGACTGCCCTGCCCATCTATGAACGGTGTAGCCTGCTCCCGCTTGAGATGAAAGGCGACCCCACGCACAGGATCATCATGAAGACCAAGGGTCACTTGGAAAAGGATATGGCGTTACCACCCACCGAGGCCCTGGAAAATGCGATCAGAATGCGCAAACAACTGTTTGAAGATATGCTGCCTCAACGATATCCTGTACTGCCCGATGATGCTTAGGTTACACGGAACGAAGATTAAACTTTCTCAAACGACGACTTCTGATTGTGCAATAGCCTTCTTGAATCGTAAACATATCCAACGCGGCTCCAGCGTGGATATGATGTCCTGGAGGGGATAATAAAATTATTGACCTGTCATCCTTGTTGTTGTTGTTCTCTCATCTGTCTACATCATGGCATGAAGGGGTTACACTAGGGCGTAAAGGCGTTCAGATAGGGCGTTAAGGCGTTGACGAGCGTTGACCTGACCTTTGAAAGAGCTAATTCGGTCGCACTGACCTTGAAAATTTGCATGACCTTTGTGCGGTCATAAAAGCAGCACGTAGATAAAACCGATTCACGGAGAATGACGTGCGAAAAATATTGCACACGCTCGTTGACCCTAAAATAGAAAGCATAAATTGGCTCCGATTGACACCTCAATTTGCTCTGTGACGTGACTTCCGGTTCCGGTCACGTGACCGGAATTGACCTTTGACCCCTGCGCACCATTTGTATCCAGTGGTATTGTGCGCATGCGCAGGGGTCAAAAACCACTTCCGGTCCGGTCTTCCGGTCACGTGACCGGAACCGGAAGTCACGTCACAGAGCAAATTGATGTGTCAATCGAAATCAATTTACGCTTATACTGCTACTAAGCATTCGCTAACTCTGACAGCACGAAGTTACGTCAGACGAACAACTGCAAAATCAGCTGATCCAGTCACAAAATATTAAAAAGTTCATTGATTATTAAAAGTTCCTAAACAACACCCTATAACTGCTTCAGTTAGTTTTCTATTTACTGACCATGGGCTTAAAATTCGTTATTCACACGAAAGTGTCACACTGGACAAAATAGTAATTCAATTCAGAGCATTTCTCACGTGCTCCATTCATTACTGGAATCTTGGCCCCTCCCTCTTCCACAACGAACCTGAATGCATGAAACACGTCGCTAAATCCATGGACCCAAGTATAGCGCCAATGCTAAAACTAATAAATGGACACAGAAAAATGAACAAAATAACAGTAGGTCATACCCAATGAAAGATGATTTGAGATATGATTAATTCGTTATAGGTCATCCTTACGGGGTAATACTGGATGGGATTTGGTTTTTCTCGTCATATTTTCCTCGATTGTGCCTCGAAAGAGTATGAGGAGAGAAAACAAATCTCATCCTCACCACCACCACCCCGGAAGGGTGACGCATAACTAATATTATTATACCTCATGTAAATTCGTAATGTTTTCATTGATTTAGGGCCTGTCACGTGTCATTCTACAAATCGTGATGTTCAGTGATAATGTAGTGACAGCTTGCCTTACCGTTGAATAATGGGGTTATCAAGGTGATGATGAAGTCACCTAACTGTTGTAACAAGTGGAACAATTGCTCCCTCTAGCTTCTGACAATGAGCCGACTATGGATATTGATGAACATCAACATCACTATATAACCACTTCATTGTGAGGCAATGAGATAGAGGGAGCAGTTGTTCCAGTGGTTACAACAGTTAGGTGAATTACTGCCAGCTGGATAACCCCATTGACATGTATCCCGACAGAGCGCTGAACATTACTATTATTCAACGCAGATGTTCCACGCTGAACCAAGAGTTGCCTCTCATATTATAGCGCGCGCCAGTATACTCCCCCGAAACGATTGACGTGTTTTGTCGTGGGATCATCGGTGATAGAAATTAGCGAATATGATTTGAAAACTGACTGAAATAAATTTGACATCTATTGAAAAGGTATGTATTAAAGGTATGTATTAAAGGTAACGGGGAACGTTACAGGGAACGTTACTTTACCTAATTATGCGATAAACATGCCTAGACCAAACAGTCGATCTTTACACAACATTTTGAAATCAACAACGGTACCTGAGCTGTGATAGGAGATGCCACGCCCCCTTACCCTATATACAACTATCACGGCTAAAGTTTCTGAGTTAATCTGGCCTGTGCCAGTATTGGAGAGAAGAGCCTGTTGAGAACACACCCAATGCCCCATTCATGAGCATGTTCGATCCAGTATGCAAGGCAAGATTGTTTAGGCAACCAGAGTGTCTTGCCTCGACTGTGCTGTCTTATTTGACAGGGACAAGAATGACTCGATGCCAGACTTACGACAAACAATCAATAAAAGTTTACTCTTCTACCTTCAAACCACGGGCTTACTGGGGTTAAGCCAAGCCAGTTCAGAAACCATCCATTTGTTTTTTCTAAAACTAGTCACAGGTAGTTATTTACTAAAAGATACTACCAAGTACTCTACCAGAAGCCCTTTTGATCATGGGCCATCCATCGAGTTGAGACTATAAACGATATTGGGGGCCTATTGCTAACATTATCGACCTTCTTAGCTTGCACTACATGAGCCAATCTCCAGGATAAAATAGTTCAAGGACATGAGAAGCAATGAGAAGGAATATGTCAGGCTCTGAATATAGGACATAGTTTAGCGAGAGTAAAAAAATCGTCTCTTCAAAATTTATACTCTAACCTACTGTAACGATCTGTTTAAGGATTTACAACCGACATAGATATGTTGGTTGTGCACTAATTAACCGCTGGGACGTCTTTCATACCCAGTCAATACCCTGAGATTGCGAAGGAAATAGACAAATGAACTAAAAGCTGTGACTGGTTTCCTTCTTGGCTCGGCTATTACATTCACCTCCTGTTGCAAAATAAACAATGTTGCCTAGCTTGCACTCATGGCCGACAAA
>JAVTVY010056964.1:0-31735 GCA_036873755.1 Hanleya hanleyi | reverse complement strand
CATTAGGGACTCCCCTAGCTCCAAAACGTCTATTTCCATACCCTTGGGCCACCGCGCATGCGCAGAATGACCCTAATTCAACCCCACACCCAGTCCATCAGATGCCCCTTCATGAATGCTTCACTTTGATACCTCACTCGATCCCATTGGGCCATTAGGGGCTCCCTTAGCTCCAAAAAAGGCTATTTTCATGCCCTTGAGCCACCGCGCATGCGCAGAAGGCCGATATGTCAACCCCACACCCAGTCCATCAGATGCCCCTTCACGAATGCTTCACTTTGATACCTCACTCGACCCCATTGGACCATTAGGGGCTGCCCTAGCTCCAAAACGTCTATTTCCATACCCTTGGGTCACCGCGCATGCGCAGAATGCCGATATTTCAACCCCACACCCAGCCCATCAGATGCTCCTTCACGAATGCTTCACATCGATACCTCACTCGACCTCATTGGTCCATTAGGGGCTTCCCTAGCTCCAAAACGTCTATTTCCATACCCTTGGGCCTCCGCGCATGCGCAGAATGCCGATAGTTCAACCCCACGCCCAGTCCATCAGATGCCCCTTCACGAATGCTTCACTTTGATACCTTACTCGACCCCATTGGTCCATTAGGGACTCCCCTAGCTCCAAAACGCCTATTTCCATACCCTTTGGGCCACCGCGCATGCGCAGAATGCCGATAGTTCAACCCCACACCCAGCCCATCAGATGCCCCTTCACGAATGCTTCACATCGATACCTCACTCGACCCCATCGGTCCACTAGGGGCTCCCTAGCTCCAAAAAGGCTATTTTCATACCCTTCGGCCACCGCGCATGCGCAGAATGCCGATAGTTCAACCCCACACCCAGCCCATTAGATGCCCCTTCACATAAGCTTCACTTTGATACCTCACTCGACCCCATCGGACCCTTAAGGGCTTCCCTAGCTCCAACACGGCTATTTTCATACCCTTCGGCCACCGCGCATGCGCAGAAGGCCGATAGTTCAACCCCACACCCAGCCCATTAGATGCCCCTTCACATAAGCTTCACTTTTATACCTCACTCGACCCAATCGGACCATTTTATCTAGGGACTACTTTTTCTCCGCGGAAGCTTTTTCCCGAGACCGAATCACCGCCAAAACCACGGCCAAACCGCATCACCGCGCATGAATACATTTTTTATTTTTTTTGCCGGAACTTTTTTTTTTTTCTGCCGGAAATATGCACTCATTGACCTTTGGTGTGTGGGTGGGTTCAAAATGGCGGACTGTAAGTAGCCGCCATTTTGAAAAAAAAATTGCACGGGGTGAGTGGGTGGGTTCAAAATGGCGGCTACTTACAGTCCGCCATTTTGAACCCACCCACACACATATCCACTCAGGCCACGCCCCATTTCGTCTCATCACGCCCCAATACACCCCCAAAACCTCCCCATTTTTTGTTCTGCGCATGCGCAGTGAGGCGCTATCCTATCGTTTTACTCTTTGTATACTACTGTGGCTCCCCTGAGATTGTGTATAGACTTATAGTGCTTAAGCATGTGGTTTGAGTAGTTGAAATGTTTGTAGATTATGTTATTTGTTATAGTGCTTAAGTGTTAGATTGTGCTGTCTCTAGGTTACATCATATAGAAAGTAGTTTTGTGATATTACCTATAGCTAGTCCAAACTCCGTTGTTAGCCGTCCTCATATATACACATGTCTTGTCTGTATACTCTCTATATGTGCACTTAACCCGAGACGGGTGTGAATGCGAATAAATACAATGCTACATATACCTAGATGTCTAAATGTTTCCCACGTGTCAATACAGTCCAGTGCAGAGCGCCCCAAACACCATCGGGTCTCCCCTAACGAAGACATTACTGACGCGGAATTTTTAGTGATTAGATCAGTAATCTGTCTTCTTAACTTTAGCATTCAGGGCCTCAAATTCTTTGTTTATTGATCATGCTCAATATGTTTGTATTCTCTTTGGTCCTTATGGCGAAAATACGGAACCGTAAAAGGGATATGGCAACAAAAAGCTTAGCACAATCTTATAATGAAAGTTCTGATTGTGCTGATGTCGGGTTTGAGTTGATCAATAAACTTAAAAAGTATGAATACCTAGACTTTGAACTCTTCTGCGTTGCTATAAAACCCATAATTGGTTATAAAATTTGTAGTCCAATTATGTAAAATTGCATAGATCACTCGGAGCAGGAGTTTGGCCAACTTTGCTTGTTGAATCTGGCAATTTATGAAATGTCTATCAATACTCTGTCTATGCTGATCAAGAGAACCAATCATTTTGACGAGTATATATCCACATATTCAAAGGCCATATTTCAAGATTTTAAATGTTGCATCTTCATTATACCTGATACCAAGTAAGATAAATCAAGATAATCAACTCCAAGACATTCAGCTCTCAAGATTTCCCAATTCAACACAAATGTGGATTTGAGAACAAAGATATTGGTAGGACAATACTATCACGAAGAAGCATCGCAATCTCTACAGTTCAGAAAAATATCAGTTGTCGACTGTTCAAAATCACGATCGATGTTGAGACAAATGCAGAATTCATTGTGCACCCCCGAAGCACTGAGGCAGAAAACATAGGTTATGGAGAGGTCACGCAAGTGTAGTGCACACATCAAAATTGACAGACCGCTGGCATAGTAAGGGAGATTGAGGTACACTGGGACATTGTGCACCATTTTGCAAAAATCTCTGCTATTATTGTCCTGTAGAGTAGCTTTCTATGCTCTAGTTATAACTACTATTTGGTATGACATAATCATACAAAAAATTGTGAAATATCTGTTATACTTTTGTTCAGTTCAGAATTCGTTTTTAAAAAGTAATAAAAAGTATCCCAGTTTGCCCCGGATATGGGATGCGATGGGACCAAGATCAAGATCATCATGGTACTCATATGAACAGTCACAATCAAAGCGTGACTGAGATACATCATTTTAGATGACGACTCTATAACGAATATTATGGATTAAAAATACTGATCAGCGATACGGATTTGATATTTTTGGAACATCATGATATCTTGCCGGCATCATTGAAAACTGTTGACCGCTTCTCTCTTGCAGGAAACAAGCCTATGTTTATGTATACTATGATTGTCTTTTTGAATTTGGTGCTAATACTGTTATATGGAAAATGGAATAGGTCTTTGGATTATGGACGCGGATATTCTCTAATGGACGACGGCTGCATTATGAATGACGGACTAGACGCTTGTAATAATCGAAACACATTTTAAATCAAGTATACACTATTACGCTTCATAGGAGTTCAGAAGATTCAACAGCAATGGTAAAGTTAATTGCAATTGTAGGCCCCTGCCTTAAATAAAATATTTCGCAGAGGTCAAATTTGGGGGAAAAAAATATTTTGTGCGATTCTCAAGCCAATGAAAGCATTTGGCTTTGAAAGTGTTAGTAAAACGCATCAAATTCGATAGGATGAGCCATTAGCACTATCTAGGAAACAAAATAATGCATTTTAGGGTGAGAGTTTTCAACATTTGATTACTATTGTCCCAGTCTGACCCGGCAAATGTGTCCCAGTCTACCCCGGGAGTATGATACATTCTGTTTTTTGAAAAAAAACAAAACAAAACACACACACACATCTGAGATAATAAATCGATATAATTAAATTGTAGCTTTGTCCATCCTCTCTCAGTAGTAACAAAACAGCAATAAAGTAGTGCTGAAAACTTGGTATATAACAAAATATCATCCTCAGACCTAAAAATTTACTTGGACTTGGATGAGACTCAAATCGACGGGGTTGTCGTATGAGAGCGAACGGGCTTGAAATAGTTTTCTTTCATCACAATTATCTCTGTTCTACCAAGAAAGTCTTATCCGAAAAACAAGGATTTAGGAGACAAATCATGAAACGTAAGCTTATATTATTTAAATTGTAACAAAGTGTTGATGACGACGAGATGCTGCTTGTGGGCCTATTTCTTAGTAATGTCCCGAAGGATATCCGAAAAGGCCACACCTGACACCGTGCACCTGATAAGTCAGCAGGTCTCGACATGCCGAAAAATTAATTTAACATGCGGTCTGTGTGTGATAAAAACAACCCGCTATTTAATAATGAACGTCCTTCAAACTAGAAAACGGTCTTAAATTAAACCTGGCATTTCATAACGGTAAACCAACATGTCACATGTAGTGTATAGCGATCTACATTGAAAGTAGTATAGTAAGTGCTTTTCGAGTATTATTTTCCAGGGAGGTAACTCTTTGTTCCCCTTTTTCCAGGTTAAAGGTATAGGGGACGCCACATCGCCTTTCATCTCTGTGGCATCTGTGGCGCCAGGGGGCGCCACCAGCTCAAGGTCACGTGGAGGTCAAAAGTAGTTCCGGCAACCTGTAACCGTTGTATTCTTCCGCGGTCTGGTGGTGATGCCGTCACTTCCGCGGACAGAAAGTAGTCCCATGTCAACCAAGTGACTTCCAATGTTAATGTATACGGGGAATGCCTAAAAAGAGTATGGGAATAGACGTTTTGTGACTGGTGGACCGAATGGGTCGAGTGAGGTATCAAAGTGAAGCGCTCCTCTAGGGCCATTCAGTCATGGGTGGGTGCATGTAAAATTAGGATTTTTTTCCCGAAACTATAAAAAGCGGAACACGGACTTTACCCCTAAACTAGGGGAAAACCCCTATCAACTCTAGCCAAAAGGGCTAATATCGGTCTCCGGGTTTATCGGGGCCTGCCTATCAAGTCAATGGGGTGGGTGCATGTAAAATTAGGATTTGTTCCCGAAAATATAAAAAGCGGAACACGGATTCTTACCCCTAAAATAGGGAAAACCCCTCAACCTCTAGCCAAAAGGGCTAAATTATCGGTCCCCGGGCTTATCGCAAGCCTGCCTAACAAGTCAATGGGGTGGGTGCATGTAAAATTAGATGTTTCCCTTGTGAAACTATAAAAGCTGGAACACGGACTTGGCCTCCTGTAAATAGGAAAACCTATCAACCCAGCCAAAAGGGCTAATACTGGTCCCCGGGCTTATCGGGGCCTGCCTATCAAGTCAATGGGGTGGGTGCATGTAAAATTAGGATTTTTTCCCGAAACTATAAAAAAGCGGAACACGGACTTCACCCCTACAATAGGGGTCTGTATTATACAATATAAGGGAAAATGCCTGTATGGGGTATGGGGATGGTCAAATTTTTTCGTGGGCTTTACTATGGCTTGTGGGGTCTCGTTTTTCCAAGAAAATGACAATGGCAGGGGTCCCGGAGCGAATCGGTGAATTTTTTGGGAAAAGTCACCGAGGTCTGTATATTGGCCTATAGGCTGGCTATATGGGGGTATAGGTTCAACCTGGGAAATTCACACACGTTCATTGTGATATGGGTTGCTTGGATTTGTTTTTCACGTCTCGTCATTTAGAACACGATGGGAAGGGCCCCGGAGCGAAACGGTGAAATTTTTGGAAAAGTACCATATAGCCCATATAGCTCCATACTGGCTATGGGGATATAGGTCCATCCTGGGAAATTCACACACGTTCATTGTGATGTGGGTTGTTTGGTCTTGTTTTTCACGTCTCGTCATTTAGAACACGATGGGAAGGGTCCCGGAGCGAAACGGTGAAATTTTTGGAAAAAGCTCACCGAGGCCTGGGTAGGCCCATAGGCCTATACTGCATGGCTATGGAGGTATAGGTCCATACGGGGTGAACGTTTTGGGGTCTAGGTGAGCCCCTTATGATCCTATGGTGTCGTATGAGGTCTTATTTGGAAGTTCCCGTGGAGTTTGTAATGTATCGACTAATGGTTCGTCCGTGTGCACTAGTCTGCGCATGCGCAGTCTGGCCGTAGTATAGAAAGCAGGCATGTTGGGGGGTATGTGGGGTGTGTGTTTGGGGTAGAGATGGACCACTATGGGTCCAAATGGGTTGTGGGAGGTGTCAACGTGAAGCTTGTGTGGGGTAGAGTCAGAATGGCGTGTTTTTAAGTGCAAGTCGCGTCAATCTGCGCATGCGCAGTTGGGTGTAGTAAGTAAAGTGCATTTTGGGGGTGCGTGGAGGTGTGTTTGGGGTAGAGAGGGACCATCCTTGGTCCGATTGTGTCGTGGGCGGTGTTATCTTGTAGCTCTCGGGGTGTACATCCCGATTTGAGGGATGTTTACGTCATCTGTGACGTCATCGGTGACGTCATCAGTAGGAGTAGTAGCGAAAGTGGGCATTTTGGGGCAGTGAAGGAAGGTATTTGGTGTAGAGATGGACCATCCATATCTGCCACACATTATACCACATCTTTGTTGTGTTATACCACATCTGTCCTGCATTATACCATATATGTCCTGTATTATACCATACCTGTCCTATGTTATACAATATCTGTCCTGTATTATACCAAATCTGTCCTGTATTGTACCATATTTGTTCTCTATTATACCATATATGTCCTGTATTATACCAAATCTGCCCTGTATTATACAGTATCTGTCCTGTATTATACCAAATCTGTGCTGTATTATACCAAATCTGTGCTGTATTATACAATATCTGTCCTGTGTTATACCATATCTGTGCTGTATTATACAATATCTGTCCTGTATTATACAATATCTGCCCGGTATTCTGCAATATATGTTCTGTATTATACCAAATCTGTCCTGTATTATACAGCATCTGTCCTGTATTGTACCATATATGTCCTGTTTATACCATATCTGCTCTGTATTATACAATATTTCTCCTCTATTATACCATATCTGTGCTGCATTATACCATATCTGTCCTGTATTGTACCATATATGTCCTGTATTATACCAAATCTATGCTGTATTATACAATATTTGCCCTCTATTATACCATATCTGTGCTGTATTATACCATATCTGTCCTGAATTATACCATATCTGTGCTGTATTATGCAATATGTCCTGTGTTATACAATATCTGTCCTGTATTAAACCAAATCTGTCCTGTTTTGTACCATATTTGTCTTGTATTATACAATATATGTTCTGTATTATACCAAATCTGTGCTGTATTATACAGTATCTGTCCTGTATTATACCAAATCTGTGCTGTATTATACAATATATGTTCTGTATTATACCAAATCTGTCCTGTATTATACGGTATGTCCTGTATTATACCAAATCTGTGCTGTATTATACCATATCTGTCCTGTATTGTACCATATATGTCCTGTATTATACAATATATGTTCTGTATTGTACAATCGGATAGCCGTTGTCGTGAATAACAACAAGTTCAGCAACGTTCATACAGTTTATTATCCCCAATGTTACATCATACCCAGGCTGGGGGAGCCGCCCTGGGCATGTTTGGTATGTTCACAGCAAAAGAAATTGAAATATCGAACACCATGTTTTATTATTTAACGCACCGTCACATTAGGTACAAGTGTTTACTGAGCTCAAGTCAACGATCAGCATGTAGACATATAGAGTATGTACGGCATGTTATGGTATTCATCAGTGCATGGATGAAGGAATCAGCCGATGGGGTGGTCGGTCAGCTTGGTAACGAAAAACGTAACATTGGTCACCTTCTCCACTGTCCACTTGGTGTTGGGGCGTTGTTGTTGGGCCCATTCCAAGGGATCCACGGTGTCCAGTTTCTCCAGCATCGTCTCTAGCGACACTCGGTTAATGATGGTAAACGGTTGGTCAAATACCTGGATGTTCCTGCTCGGGTAAAAGTATCGGACTTGGACTGTCTCCTTATGCTGCAGCACATAACCAAACGCCAGATTCAATCTGAAGGCCGTAGTTTGGTCGTTGAAGATGGCTTCCACGTAGCTACGTAGACGGGCGAGGTCGGTCAGTCGGAAATTGTAGATATCTTGAATAGGGCGATGACGGTTGAAACATTGCCGTATCATGGACCAATGGCGCCGATAGATGTCACTCACTGGATGGGCGTCCTGTAACAGATCGCTAGGAACATTTATGGGCTCGTCCAGAAAATGTTCGATGTTGTCAGGCGTATGACTCGAAACCGTAACGGTGGGGTCCGGCTGGATATCCAGGCTCTTCTGAACTGTGGGTACTGTGAACTGCGGGCTCTCCGTCATCGCATCACCAGTGGCGTTCGTCTCCCCGGGCTCATCTTCACTGGGTCTGACCTTCCGCGGCGCCTCTTCAGTGGAAAGTTGTCGCCCAAACCGTAGAGACGGGGCATGAATCAAACGCTGATGGCGTCTTAACTGACTGCGTCGTTTGAAGAGTTGACCACAATCCTTACAGTGTTCCGTCGCGCCCTCGTGGAATGAGCGTTCGTGGCGCAGTAAAGGATCCTTCCGATTAAATGACCGTGCGCAGGTTATACAAGTATACCGTGAATCGTTGTGGGTGGAGGCGTCTTGGCGGTGCAAGTCGTGTATACAAGTAACCTGCTTCTGGCAAGTTGTGCAAGTGAACATCTTGGTGGTTGACAGAGTGTCTGATGAAACGGCCAGGCCGCTTCCCTTTTATAGCACGCTAGCTGGTGATCTATTTTTAGCACACTCAGTTCAACTATCCCCAAGTCGAGGGCCGAGCCGTGACATCTTCGGTAACCTCCGTGTCTCTTCGGGCACCTCCGTGACATCTTCGGTCACCTCCGTGTCTCTTCGGTCACCTCCGTAACTACCCGGCTGTTCCCGTGTAAACCCGGATGGATCTCCGTGTCTCTTCGGTGACCTCCGTGACATCTTCGGTCACCTCCGTGTCTCTTCGGTCACCTCCGTACCGTCAACGATCAGCATGCAGACATATAGAGTATGTACGGCATGTTATGGTATTCATCAGTGCATGAGTGACGCATTCAGCCGATGGGGGTGGTCGGTCAGATTGGTAGCGAAAAACGTGGCATTGGTCACCCTCTCTACGACCCATTGTGTGTTGGGGCGTTGTTGTTGGGCCCATTCCAAGGGATCCACGGTGACCAGTTTCTCCAGCATCGCCTCTAGCGACGCCCGGTTAATGATGGTAAACGGTTGGTCAAATACCCGGATGTTACTGCTTGGGTAAAAATATCGCGCTTGGTCTGTGTCCTTATGCTGTAGCACATAACCAAACGCCAGATTCAACTTGAAGGCCGTAGTTTGATTGTTGAAGATGGCTTCCACGTAGCTGCGTAGACGGGCGAGGTCGGTCCGTCGGAAATTGTAGATATCTTGAATAGGGCGATGACGGTAGAAACAGTGCCGAATCATGGGCCAATGGCGCCGATAGATGTCACTCATTGGATGGTCTTCGTGTAACAGATCGCTAGGAACATTTATGGGTTCGTCCACGAAGTGTACTTTGCCCTCCACGTCGTACAAAATCTGGCCCAAGGTCTTGTCGTCGGAATTTGACTGTTGAATTAGGGCGACATCATCATCGGCCCTCGTGCGATGGGTGGGAGTTCCCCTGTTTCGATATTGATGCCTACGGGCTCTTCTACCTGCAAACGTGGCTGCGGAACAGGGTGTCGTGTGCGTTGGTGTCGCAGCAACTGACTGGTCAGTTTGAAAAGCCGACCACATTCTTCGCATGGACGCTTGGGTACTTCATGGCGTGCACGTGTGTGGCGCTGTAAATGATCCGGGCGCTGAAACGACAGTGTACATATCGTACAGCTATACCGGGCGGTTCCTTCGTGCTTGGTAGCCTCATGGCGGCGCAAGTCGTGCAGACGAGTGAATGATTTCGAGCACGTAGTACAAGTGAACATCTTGGTGGTTGACAGAGTGTCTGATGAAACGGCCAGGCCGCTTCCCTTTTATAGCACGCTAGCTGGTATCATGTTCGGGCACCTCCGTGTCTCTTCGGTGATCTCCGTGACATCTTCGGTGACCTCCGTGTCTCTTCGGGCACCTCCGTGACATCTTCGGTGACCTCCGTGACATCTTCGGGCACCTCCGTGTCTCTTCGGCCACCTCCGTGTCTTTTCGGGAAGTGACCGAAGAGACTCGGAAGTGAACGACATTGTGGGAAAAACCCCACAGACAGGTCAGTACATGTGCTATCATGTTCACACTCCGTCACCGAAAAGACACGGACTGAAGATGGCGGACCTCGCCCGGTGGTGGTGGTGGTGGGAGCTCCCGTGTGGCAGAGCTCTTGGATCGGAGCGCTTGGAGCTCAAAGCGTGTGGAGCTCAGAGCTCGGAAGTGACATTTGCATATGACCTCTGTGAGGTCACTTCCGCTTCCGTTCACGTGACCGGAACTGACCTTTGATCCCGGCGCGCAATTTTATCCGGTATTGTTAGCGCGAACTACCATCCTGAAAGTGCTGTGATAGTCTAACCATGCGAGCTTCCTAGCGGTGTATGCGATGTACTACTGTGAGTGAATTTATATAGCGGTCACTGAAAGACACCCAAGTACTTTATTCCCCAAGTGCCTCCGCTGGCGAAGGTCTAGCGTAGCAACTAGTTCCACCATCAGTCTATTTTACCCTGGACACCGAATCAGTCCAGCGCAAATCCATGCTGAAATGTTTTACCGAGAAGTCAACAATGGACGAAAGATCCATTTCAAACGTCTGTCGACGCTGCGTTTCGTCAATGTGGGCGTTAACCTGGATATATATTTTCGGTAATAAACTGAGATTTTTGTGCGGAATTAATTTTTAGTAAATATTTGGCTTCATTAACGTTAGAGCTAAGGGAATTTTCATATAAACGTTATTAGCTATGTTTGAAATCCCATTATATATATTTTGAAATGCTAAAATCAATTTCGTACATATGCTTCATGAAAATACCCGAAATAGTGTTGGTTATGGCGACACTTTGCGCGGGCATTTTTCAGACAATTGCAGTGTATATTATACTCTTTGAACATGTAAAAAAGTTTATTTTGAATCGCCAAAGCGCCATGAATCTTTTGAACAATATATGTCGTAATTTCAAATCATATTGTGAATGATTATGAAGTACGTACCTGAAGAAAATTAGCTCCAAGTGTCTTCCAGGTTAGGGTCTAATGGATATCAGGTCATATACAATCAGCTATACCCGATCAAATGATTGACGAGTCATGACAAGCCACGTAAACCGCTCGAATAACCTAGGACGTAATAATGAAAGTTCCGATATTACAAACTAGTACACTAGTTTTTGCAGGGCGAACATACAGGTCAAATGCAGTTGGTACAGATTAAACAGGTTAGGGTCAACCCATACCTTCCCATACAAGCGTTTTTTAAACTAATATTTCATAATTCTGGTAGTGAACTGAATCTTTTTGACGAAAAATGACGCTTCAAATCCTGAGATAGTTAGAATTCTATAATATGGCAAACATTTCCTCAAGTTTCATTTTTAGATAAAAGGTGACTATGCGTGGATTCTGGCAAAAAAAATATTTTTAATTTCCATTTTCTCACATGCAAAAACACGTACACAGAAGAATTTCTTTGATCTGGCGTCTTTGAAAGTCAAATTAATTACTTGTGTAATGCCAGGATACAATTAGCAATGACCAGCGTATAGTACGGACTGGACTTTGGTCGATCGCTTGCCAACCAGCGCAGCGTGTCTTTGTTTTATTAGAGGATACCTGTATGAAAATAGAAACAAGAAATCTATCCATAAACCTACATGATCCTGATGATATAACAGTCGACAGGATTAGGTCATTAAAACACCATTTGAGCCATCTCTCAAACTGTTGGGAGCGAACGTTTTACCACTATGTCCATCTCCAGTTTGGGCATTGATCTTATTTCGTCTATCGTATATAATTATAGCCATGGAGAACAAAAGTTGGGTGTGGCCCCCAAGAGACCCAGTCGAAAATAGTTCTGTTAACCGCAACATTAAAAGACTTGTGGGAACCGATTCCGGCGTACTTACAACAGGTCATATGACTGCACAGACAAATATACTGACTGCATATTCCTAAAAACATCACAGGAACTAAAAGTGATCCCTGTGATGATATATGCCAGCCACACATTTATTCTTTTATTGTAGCTCTTCATGTGGACATCATGAATGACATGACCACACGGCCCCGAGCACCGGTGTGGAGGCTACGAATGTCCGGTGACTAAAGAGCGGGTCCTATCTTCCAACTATGGTGTTCTATTTGCGCCAGTTTGATCGCGTGTGTCGACTTGCAAAGTCGACGCATGCAAGTCGACGCACGACGCGCGACGCGAAAAGTCGACGTCGTGTTTTGAAACGCAACGTCGCCCTTTCCGTCGCGCGTCGCGCGTCGACTTTTACAATGTTAAAGAGATAGGCCGAAACTCGACGTCGTGTTTCAAAAGTCGACGTCGCCTTTTGGCCTATCTCTTAGCCTTGTAAAAGTCGACGCGCGACGGAGAGGGCGACGTCGCCTTTCAAAACGCGACGTCGACTTTTCGCGTCGCGCGTCGTGCGTCGCCTTTTTGAAGAATCAAAACTCGACACGCGACGCGCGACGGAAAAAGTCGACGTCGCGTTTTAAAAGGCGACGTCGCCCTCTCCGTCGCGCGTCGTGCGTCGGGTTTTATAATGTTAAAAAGATAGGCCAAAACTCCACGTCGTGTTTCAAAAGTCGACGTCGACTTTTGCCCTATCTCCTAACATTGTAAAAGTCGACGCGCGACGGAGAGAGCGACGTCGCCTTTCAAAACGCGACGTCGACTTTTTTCCGTCTTGCGTCGACTTTTAAAAAGTCGACGCGCGACGGACATTCGCGTCGCGCGTCTCCTTTTGGTTTACAAAAGTGCGCATGTCTGGGGAGCATGTATTCCATATTGTTCACGAGACACAATAAATTATCAATCAAATTATCAATTGAAGTTTGCCACTATACGTTGTACAAACGTATTATATGAAATTCACAATCTTTGTTAACTTTCTTCTTTTATGTAAAGGTGTGTGTGTGTTTGTACTGTGATGTGTTGTATTATGGTATATTTCACCGTACTGTATGGTATGGTATTGTTTAGAATTGTATTGTTTTGTAATGTATTGAGTTGTAATATGTTGAATTGTAATATGTCAGGAGCTACAAGAATCGAAAATCACAGCTGTGAACATTATAGTAATACATGCTCCCCAGACATGCGCATGCACTTTTGTAAACCAAAAGGCGACGCGCGACGCGAATGTCCGTCGCGCGTCGTGCGTCGACTTTTTAAAAGTCGACGCGTGACGGAAAAAGTCGACGTCGCCCTCTCCGTCGCGCGTCGCTCGTCGACTTTTACAATGTTAGGAGATAGGGCAAAAGTCGACGTCGACTTTTGAAACACGACGTCGAGTTTTGGCCTATGTCTTTAACATTATAAAACCCGACGCGAGACAGAGAGGGCGACGTCGCCTTTTAAAACGGACGCGAAAAGTCGACGTCGCGTTTTGCAAGGCGACGTCGCCCTCTCCGTCGCGCGTCGACTTTTATAATGCTGAGAGATAGACCAAAAGGCGACGTCGACTTTTGAAACACGACGTCGAGTTTTGGCCTATCTCTTTAACATGGTAAAAGTCGACGCGCGACGCGCGACGGAAAGGGCGACGTCGCGTTTCAAAACACGACGTCGAATTTTCGCGTCGCTCGTCGTGCGAGATCAAATTGGCACAAATAGAACACCATACATTACCTTTTTATGGTGTCTATTCATCATGTTTATGATGCCTGTTCATCAAGCTTTAAAGGTAATGAAAAAGGGTGATGGCCAATGTCGTCACTCTTTTAAGGCGATGGCCCAGGTCGTCACCCTTTCAGGGCGATAGCCATTAACCTTTTAGGGCGATGACTCAAACATGTGCACTCAATGCTGATCACCCTTTTAGGGTGATAAACGTTACCCTTTTAAGATGACAGCCATTACCCTTTTAATGTAATGGTGGAAAAGGGCGATAGCTCTCTACTCAACACCTTCTTTGGGTGATGCTGTCATCACCATTTAGGGTGATGAGTATCACCATTTTTCTGGCTGTGCAGGGATATTGATTATGATCAAATTTGAAATATGCTTCAAAGCAAGCAAGTGGCTTATTGATTTTGAGGTCTGTCTGTGCGTCCGTCTGTCCGGCGGTAAACTTTGTGCGACATCTCTTGTTCCTGGTTTTGGATTAGTACTACATGTCGGCTACCTTTCCCATGGCACATAGAAGAAACCCACTGTGACTGTGAAGTGGGAAACCGACTGTGAGGTGAAAACGGTCAAAGTCACTTATGCCGAATATCTAAAAAAAAAGACCTTCGTGAAGTTGGTCGGCAGTTAGCGGTTATCGATATAATTGTACCTCTATTTTAACTCCTTTAACCCCTTTCTCAACTTGGTACTTGGTACATCAACTATGTGGGGCATGGTCTACCAGATGACACCATTAATTTGCTGATCCGACGACAGGGGGCGCTGTTCTGAATAACTAACTGCGTAATTGAATAGCTGACTGGCTTTTCCAACCCTTTCCCGACCGAATATCACCTTGATACTTGGAACATAAACTATGTGAGACAACCTCTCTCAGATGGCATCATTAGTTTTCCGATCCGCCACAAGGGGGCGCTAGACTGAATAGTTAACTGGCTAGTTTAACCCCTTTCCCTACTGAATTTCAACTTCATACTTGGTACATCAACTATCATCATGTGGGACATGTTCTACCAGATGACTCCATTAGTTTCCTGATCCAATGCCAGAGGGCGCTGTTCTGAAAAGCTAACTGCATAATTGAATAGCTAACTGGCCACTCTAACCCCTTTCCCGACCGAATATCACCTTGATACTTGGTATATAAACGATGTGAGACAAGCTCTACCAGATGACATCATTAGTTTCCCGATCCGATACAAGGGGGCGCGCTTCTGGATAGCTATTTTAACCCTTTTCTCGAACGAATTTCAACCAGATACTTCATACATCAACTGTGTGAGACAAGCTCTACCAGATGCCACCATTAGTTTCCCGATCCACCCCCAGGGGGCGCTGGTCTGAATAGCTAACTGAATAGCTAACTGGCTATTTTATCCCCTTTCTCGACAGAATTTCAACTTGATACATCAACTATCATAATGTGGGAAATGCTCTACGAGTTTCCTGATCCGACGCCAGGGAGCGCTGCTCTGAATCGCTAACTGCATAATTGAATAGCTAACTGGCTATTTTAACCTATTTCCCGGCCGAATATCACCTTGGTACTTGGTACACAAACTATGTGAGACAAGCTCTAGCACATGACATCATTAGTTCCCCGATCCGCCTAAAGGGGGCGCTGTTCTATCACCTCGGTACATAAACTATGTGATGACGTCACTTCCTGTGATGATATCACTTCCGGTGATGACGTCACTCCCGGTACTGACGACACTTCCGGTGATTTTCCGGAGATAACGTCACTTTCGGTAATGACTTCACTTCCGGATATGACGTCACTTCCGGTGATTTCTCGGTGATGACGTTACTTCCGCTGATTCCCGGTGATGACGTCACTTCCGATAATTTCCCGGTGATGACGTCACCGCCGGTGATCCCAGACTTCAGATATAAACTTCAGAGATAAATTATTTGAAACAGGGTTGCTATCAGTGATGGGAGATAAATTATTAGAGTCCATGGAAGCAGGGATGCTATCAGAGATGGGAGATGGGAGATAAATTATAAGAGTCTATGGAAACAGGGATGCTTTCACAGATGGGAGATAAATTATTAGAGTATATGGAAGCAGGGATGCTATCAGAGATGGGAGATAAATTATTAGTCTATGGAAGCAGCGATGCTATCAGAGATGGGAGATAAATTATTAGTCTATGGAAGCAGAGATGCTATCAGAGATGGGAGATAAATTATTAGAGTCTATGGAAGCAGGGATGCTATCAGAGATGGGAGATAAATTATTAGAGCCTATGGAAACAGGGATGCTATCAGAGATGGGAGATAAATTATTCGAATATATGAAAGCAGGGATGCAATCAGAGATGGGAGAAAAATTATTAGAGAATATGGAAGCAGGGATGCTATCAGAGATGGGAGATAAATTATTAGAGTATATGGAAACAGCGATGCTATCAGTGATGAGAGATAAATTATTACAGTATATGGAAGCAGGGATGCTATCAGAGATGGGAGATATATGGGAGCAGGGATGCTATCAGAGATGGGAGAGAAATTATTAGAGTATATTGAAGCAGGGATGCTATCAGAGATGAGAGATAAATTATTAGAGTATATGGAAGCAGGGATGCTATCAGAGATGGGAGATATATGGAAGCAGGGATGCTATCAGAGATGGGAGATAATTTATTAGAGTATATGGAAGCAGGCATGCTATCGGGGATGGGAGATATATTGAAGCAGGGATGCTATCAGAGATGGGAAAAATATGGATGCAGGGATGCTATCAGAGATGAGAGATAAATTATTAGAGTATATGGAAGCAGGGATGATATTAGAGATGGGAGAAGAATGGATGCAGGGATGCTATCAGAGATGAGAGATAAATTATTAGAGTATATGGAAGCAGGGATGCTATCAGAGATGGGAGATATATGGAAGCAGAGATTCTATCAGAGATGGGAGATAAATTATTAGAGTATATGGAAACAGGGATGCTATCAGAGATGGGAGATAAATTATTAGAGTATATGAAAGCAGGGATGCTATCAGAGATGAGAGAAAAATGGAAGCAGGGATGCTATCAGAGATGGGAGATAATTTATTAGAGTCTATGGAAACAGGGATGCTATCAGAGATGGGAGATAAATTATTAGAGCCTATGGAAACAGGGATGCTATCAGAGATGGGAGATAAATTATTAGAGTATATGAAAGCAGGGATGCTATCAGAGATGAGAGAAAAATGGAAGAAGGGATGCTATCAGAGATGGGAGATAATTTATTAGAGTCTATGGAAACAGGGATGCTATCAGAGATGGGAGATAAATTATTAGAGTCTATGGAAACAGGGATGCTATCAGAGATGGGAGATAAATTATTAGTTTATGGAAACAGGGATGCTATCAGATCAAAGATGGGAGATAAATGATTAGAGTATATGGAAGCAGGGATACTATCAGAGATGGGAGATAAATTAGTAGAGTATATTGAAAAGAGAGAAAGAAATTAGTAGGGATGCTATCAGAGATGGGAGATAAATTATTAGAGTATATGGAAGCCGCGATGCTATCAGCGATGATTGTAATCTTCGGAAGCAGAGATGGTATCAGAGAGAAGTTATTGTGATCTGTGGAAGCAGGGATGCCATCATAGATGAGAGAGAAAGAAATTAGTAGGGATGCTATCACTAGAGATGAAGGAGAAATTCTTAGAATATATGGAAGCCGGGATGCTATCAGAGATGAGAGATGATTTCTTACAGTCTATGGAAACAGGGATGGAGTATATGGAAGCAGGGATGCTATCAGAGATGGGAGATATATTATTAGAGTATATGGCAGCAGGGATACTATCAGAGATGAGAGAAAAGAAATTATTATAGTCTATGAAAGCAGGGATACCATAAGAGATGGGAGATGAATTATTAGAGTATATGGAAGGGTGCTATCAGAGATGACATAAATTATTGTATCCTATGAAAACACGGATGCTATCAGAGATGAGTGGGACATTATTGTAGTGTATGGAAACAGGGATGCTGCTATCAGTGATTAAGGGAGAAAATATTGTAATCTTCGAAAGCAGAGATGGTATCAGAGATGAGGGAGAAGTTATTGTGATCTGTGGAAGCAGGGATGCCATCATAGATGAGAGAGAAAGAAATTAGTAGAGATGGGAGATAAATTATTAGAGTATATGGAAGCCGGGATGCTATCAGAGATGAGAGATGATTTCTTACAGTCTATGGAAACAGGGATGGAGTATATGGAAGCAGAGATAAATTATTAGAGTATATGGAGATGAGAGCAATTATTAGAGTATATAGACGAAGGGATGCTATCAGAGATGGGAGAGAAGTTATTAGAGTCTGGAAACAGGGATGCTATCAGAGATGGGAGAGAAGTTATTAGAGTCTATGGAAACAGGGATGCTATCACAGATGGGAGATGAATTATTAGTTTATGGAAATAGGGATACTATCAGATCAGATTTGGGAGATAATTTATGAGAATATATGGAAGCAGGGATGCTATCAGAGATGGGAGATGAATTATTAGAGTACATGGAAGCAGGAATGATATCAGAGATGGGAGATAAATTATTATAGCATATGGAAGCAGGGATGATATCAGAGATGGGAGATAAATTGTTAGAGCCTATGGAAACAGGGATGCTATCAGAGATGGGAGATATATTATTATAGCATATGGAAGCAGGGATGCTATCAGAGATGGGAGATAAATTATTAGAGTATATGGAAGCAGGGATGATATCAGAGATGGGAGATAAATTATTGGAGTATATGGAAGCAGGGATACTATCAGAGATGGGAGATAAATTATTAGAGTATATGGAAGCAGGGATGATATCAGAGATGGGAGATAAATTATTAGAGTATATGGAGGCAGAGATGCTATCAGAGATGTGATATAAATTATTGGAGTCTGTGGAAACAGGGATGCTATCAGAGATGGGAGATAAATCGAGTACATGGAAGCAGGAATGCTATCAGAGATGGGAGATAAATTATTAGAGCCTATGGAAACAGGGATGGTATCAGAGATGAGAGATAAATTATTCGAATATATGAAAGCCGGGATGCAATCAGAGATGGGAGATAAATTATTAGAGTATATGGAAGCACGGATGCTATCAGTGATGGGAGATAATTTATTAGAGTATATGGAAGCAGAGATGCTATCAGAGATGGGAGATAAATCATTGGAGTGTATGGAAGCAGGGGTGCTATCAGAGATGGGAGATAAAATATTAGAGGCTATGGAAACAGTGATGCTATCAGAGATGGGAGATAAATTATTGGAGTCTGTGGAAACAGGGATGCTATCAGAGATGGGAGATAAATTATTAGAGCCTATGGAAACAGGGATGCTATCAGAGATGAGAGATAAATTATTCGAATATATGAAAGCTGGGATGCAATCAGAGATGGGAGATAAATTATTAGAGTATATGGAAGCACAGATCTTATCAGTGACGGGAGACAATTTATTAGAGTATATGGAAACAGGGATGCTATCAGAGATGAGAGATAAATTATTAGTCTATGGAAGCAGGGATGCTATCAGAGATGGGAGATAAATTATTAGAGCTTATGGAAACCGGGATGCTATCAGAGATGGAAGATAAATTATTAGAGTATATGAATGCAGGGATGCTATGAGAGATGAGAGAAAAATGGAAGCAGGGATGCTATCAGAGATGGGAGATAAATTGTTAGTTTATGGAAACAGGGAGTCTATCAGATCAAAGATTGGAGATAAATGATTAGAGTATATGGAAGCAGGGATACTATCAGAGATGGGAGATAAATGATTAGAGTATATGGAAGCAGGGATACTATCAGAGATGGGAGATAAATTATTAGAGTATATGGTGATAAGAGCAATTATTAGAGTATATAGAAGCAGGGATGCTATCAGAGATGGGAGATGAATTATTAGTTTATGGAAATAGGGGTACTATCAGATCAGATTTGGGAGATAATTTATGAGAATATATGGAAGCAGGGGTGCTATCGGAGATGGGAGATAAATTATTAGAGTACATGGAAGCAGGAATGATATCAGAGATGAGATATAAATTATTAGAGCCTATGGAAACAGGGATGCTATCAGAGATGGGAGATAAATTATTATAGCATATGTAAGCAGGGATGCTATCAGAGATGGGAGATAAATCATTGGAGTGTATGGAAGCAGGGATGCTATCAGAGATGGGAGATAAATTATTAGAGGCTATGGAAACAGTGATGCTATCAGAGATGGGAGATAAATTATTGGAGTCTGTGGAAACAGGGATGCTATCAGAGATGGGAGATAAATTATTAGAGCCTATGGAAACAGGGATGCTATCAGAGATGAGAGATAAATTATTCGAATATATGAAAGCTGGGATGCAATCAGAGATGGGAGATAAATTATTAGAGTATATGGAAGCACAGATATTATCAGTGACGGGAGACAATTTATTAGAGTATATGGAAGCAGGGATGCTATCAGAGATGGGAGATATATGGAAGCAGAGATTCTATCAGAGATGGGAGATAAATTATTAGAGTATATGGAAGCAGGGATGATATCAGAGATGGGAGATATATGGGAGCAGGGATTCTATCAGAGATGGGAGATAAATTATTAGAGTACATTGAAGCAGGGATGATATCAGAGATGGGAGATATATGGGAGCAGGGATGCTATCAGAGATGGGAGATAAATTATCAGAGCCTATGGATACAGGGATGCTATCAGAGATGGGAGATAAATTATTAGAGGGATGCTATCAGAGATGGGAGATAAATTATTAGAGTATATGGAAGCAGGGATGCTATCAGAGATGGGAGATAAATTATTAGAGTATATGGAAGCAGGGATGCTATCAGAGATGGGAGATAAATTATTAGAGTATATGGAAGCAGGGATGCTATCAGAGATGGGAGATATATGGGAGCAGGGATGCTCTCAGAGATGGGAGATAAATTATCAGAGCCTATGGAAACAGGGATGCTATCAGAGATGGGAGATAAATTATTAGAGTATATGAAAGCGGGGATGCTATCAGAGATGAGAAAAATGGAAGCAGGGATGCTATCAGAGATGGGAGATAAATTATTTGAGTATATGGAAGCATGGATGCTATCAGAGATGGGAGATAAATTATTAGAGTATATGGAAGCAGGGATGCTATCAGAGATGGGAGATATATGGGAGCAGGGATGCTATCAGAGATGGGAGATAAATTATCAGAGCCTATGGAAACAGGGATGCTATCAGAGATGGGAGATAAATTATTAGAGTATATGAAAGCGGGGATGCTATCAGAGATGAGAAAAATGGAAGCAGGGATGCTATCAGAGATGGGAGATAAATTATTTGAGTATATGGAAGCATGGATGCTATCAGAGATGGGAGATATATGGGAGCAGGGATGATATCAGAGATGGGAGATAAATTATTAGAGTATATGGAAGCAGGGATGATATCAGAGATGGGAGATAAATTATTAGAGTATATGGAAGCAGGGATGATATCAGAGATGGGAGATAAATTATTAGAGTATATGGAAGCAGGCATGATATCAGAGATGGGAGATAAATTATTAGAGTATATGGAAGCAGGGATGATATCAGAGATGGGAGATAAATTATTAGAGTATATGGAAGCAGGGATGATATCAGAGATGGGAGATAAATTATTAGAGTATATGGAAGCAGGGATGATATCAGAGATGGGAGATAAATTATCAGAGCCTATGGAAACAGGGATGCTATCAGAGATGGGAGATAAATTATTAGAGTATATGAAAGCGGGGATGCTATCAGAGATGAGAAAAATGGAAGCAGGGATGCTATCAGAGATGGGAGATAAATTATTTGAGTCTATGGAAACAGGGATGCTATCAGAGATGAGAGATAAATTATTGGAGTCTATGGAAACAGGGATGCTATCAGAGATGGGAGATAAATTATTTGAGTATATGGAAGCATGGATGCTATCAGAGATGGTAGATATATGGAAGCAGGGATGCTATCAGAGATGGTAGATATATGGAAGCAGGGATGCTATCAGAGATGGGAGATAAATTATTAGAGTACATTGAAGCAGGGATGATATCAGAGATGGGAGATATATGGGAGCAGGGATGATATCAGAGATGGGAGATATATGGGAGCAGGGATGCTATCAGAGATGGGAGATAAATTATTAGAGTATATGAAAGCGGGGATGCTATCAGAGATGAGAAAAATGGAAGCAGGGATGCTATCAGAGATGGGAGATAAATTATTTGAGTCTATGGAAACAGGGATGCTATCAGAGATGAGAGATAAATTATTGGAGTCTATGGAAACAGGGATGCTATCAGAGATGGGAGATAAATTATTTGAGTATATGGAAGCATGGATGCTATCAGAGATGGTAGATATATGGAAGCAGGGATGCTATCAGAGATGGTAGATATATGGAAGCAGGGATGCTATCAGAGATGGGAGATAAATTATTAGAGTACATTGAAGCAGGGATGATATCAGAGATGGGAGATATATGGGAGCAGGGATGATATCAGAGATGGGAGATATATGGGAGCAGGGATGCTATCAGAGATGGGAGATAAATTATTAGAGTATATGAAAGCGGGGATGCTATCAGAGATGAGAAAAATGGAAGCAGGGATGCTATCAGAGATGGGAGATAAATTATTAGAGTCTATGGAAACAGGGATGCTATCACAGAAGGGAGATAAATCATTGGTTTATGGAAACAGGGATGCTATCAGATCAAAGATGAGAGATAAATGATTAGAGTATATGGAAGCAGGGATACTATCAGAGATGAGAGATAAATTAGTAGAGTATATTGAAAAGAGAGAAAGAAATTAGTAGGGATGCTATCAGAGATGGGAGATAAATTATTAGCGTATATGGAAGCCGGGATGCTATCAGAGATGAGTGTAGTCTTCGGAAGCAGAGATGGTATCAGAGATGAGGGAGAAGTTATTGTGATCTGTGGAAGCAGGGATGCCATCATAGTATATTGAAAAGAGAGAAAGAAATTAGTAGGGATGCTATCATTAGAGATGATGAGAAATTATTAGAGTATATGGAAGCCGGGATGCTATCAGAGATGAGAGATGATTTCGTACAATCTATGGAAACAGGGATGGAGTATATGGAAGCAGGGATGCTATCAGAGATGAGAGATAAATTATTAGAGTATATGACAGCAGGGATGCTACCAGAGATGAGAGAAAAGAAATTATTATAGTCTATGAAGCAGGGATACCATAAGAGATGGGAGATGAATTATTAGAGTATATGGAAGGGTGCTATCAGAGATGACATAAATTATTGTATCCTATGAAAACACGGATGCTATCAGAGATGAGTGGGACATTATTGTAGTGTATGGAAACAGGGATGCTGCTATCAGTGATTAAGGGAGAAAATATTGTAATCTTCGAAAGCAGAGATGGTATCAGAGATGAGGGAGAAGTTATTGTGATCTGTGGAAGCAGGGATGCCATCATAGATGAGAGAGAAAGAAATTAGTAGAGATGGGAGATAAATTATTAGAATATATGGAAGCCGGGATGCTATCAGAGATGAGAGATGATTTCTTACAGTCTATGGAAACAGGGATGGAGTATATGGAAGCAGGGATGCTATCAGAGATGGGAGATATATGGAAGTAAGAATGATATCAGAGATGGGAGATATATGGAAGCAGGGATGCTATCAGAGATTAGAAATAATTTATTAGAGTATATGGAAGCAGGGATGCTATCAGAGATGGGAGATATATGGAAACAGGGATGATATCAGAGATGGGAGATCAATTATTAGAGTATATGGAAGCAGTGATGATATCAGAGATGGGAGATATATGAAAACAGGGATGCTATCAGAGATGGAAGATAAATTATTGTAATCTATGGCAGCAGGGATACTATCAGAGATGAGAGAAAAAAAATTATTATAGTCTATGAAAGCAGGGATACCATCAGAGATGGGAGATGAATTATTAGAG
The DNA here is from genome assembly GCA_036873755.1 of Hanleya hanleyi. Taxonomy (NCBI): domain Eukaryota; kingdom Metazoa; phylum Mollusca; class Polyplacophora; order Lepidopleurida; family Hanleyidae; genus Hanleya; species Hanleya hanleyi. Next base: position 8,168 of record JAVTVY010056964.1, on the reverse strand, counting down.
TATATGGAAGGGTGCTATCAGAGATGACATAAATTATTGTATCCTATGAAAACATGGATGCTATGAGTGCGGCATTGTTGTAGTGTATGGAAACAGGGATGCCATCAGTGATTAAGGGAGATATTATTGTAATCTTCGGAAGCAGAGATGGTATCAGAGATGAGGGAGAACTTATTGTGATCTGTGGAAGCAGGGATGCCATCATAGATGAGAGAGAAAGAAATTAGTAGGAAACAGGGATGGAGTCTATGGGAACAGGGATGCTATCAGAGATAATTTTAGAGTATATGGAAGCAGGGATGCTATCAGAGATGGGAGATAAATTAACAGAGTATATGGAGATGAGAGCAATTATTAGAGTATATAGAAGCAGGGATGCTATCAGAGATGGGAGAGAAATTATTAGAGTCTAAGAAACAGTGATGCTATCAGAGATGGGAGATATTTGGTAGCAAGAATGAAAACATGGATGCTATCAGAGATGAGTGGGACAGTATTGTAGTGTATGGAAACAGGGATGCCATCAGTGATTAAGGGAGAAATTATTGTAATCTTCGGAAGCAGAGATGGTATCAGAGATGAGGGAGAACTTATTGTGATCTGTGGAAGCCGGGATGCCATCATAGATGAGAGAGAAAGAAATTAGTAGGGATGCTATCATTAGAGATGAAGGAGAAATTACTGTGGTCTACGGAAGTAGGGCTGCTATCACAGATGAGGATCAGAGATGAGAGAGACATTATTGCTGTGTAATGAAACAGGAATGCTGTCAGAGATGACAGAGGAATCATTCTAGCCTGTGGAAGCAGAGATGGTATCAGAGATGAGGGAGAAATGATGGTAATCTTTGTAACTATAGATGCTATGAGAGAGGAAGTTTAAATTATTGTAGTCTATGGAAAATGGATTCTATCGGAGATGAGGGAGAAATTATTGTTGTCTATGAAAGCAGGGATGTTTCGGAGATGAGGGAGAAATTATTGTAGTCTGTGGAAGCAGGGATGCTATTCAGAGATGATGAGGAAAAATTATTGTAGTCTGCAAAAGGAGTGATGCTATCAGAGATGAGAGAATTATAATAGTCTATGGAAGCAGGGATGCTATTAGAGATGAGACAAAATATTGTAGTCTATGGAAACTAGCTGCTATCAGAGATGAGAAAGACATTAGTCTATGGAAGCAGGGATGCTATCAGAAATGAGAAATTATTGTAGTCTATGGAAACAGGGATGTTATCAGAGATGAGAGAGAAATTAGTGTAGCCTGTGGAAGTAAAGATGCTACCAGGGATGAGGGAGAAGTTAGTGTAGTCTGTGGGAGCAGGGATGTTATCAGAGATGAGAGAGAAATTAGTGTAGCTTGTGGAAGTAAAGATGCTACCAGGGATGAGGGAGAAGTTAGTGTAGTCTGTGGGAGCAGGGATGTTATCAGAGATGAGAGAGAAATTAGTGTAGCCTGTGGAAGTAAAGATGCTACCAGGGATGAGGGAGAAGTTAGTGTAGTCTGTGGGAGCAGGGATGTTATCAGAGATGAGAGAGAAATTAGTGTAGCTTGTGGAAGTAAAGATGCTACCAGGGATGAGGGAGAAGTTAGTGTAGTCTGTGGGAGCAGGGATGTTATCAGAGATGAGAGAGAAATTAGTGTAGCTTGTGGAAGTAAAGATGCTACCAGGGATGAGGGAGAAGTTAGTGTAGTCTGTGGGAGCAGGGATGTTATCAGAGATGAGAGAGAAATTAGTGTAGCTTGTGGAAATAAAGATGCTACCAGGGATGAGGGAGAAGTTAGTGTAGTCTGTGGGAGCAGGGATGTTATCAGAGATGAGAGAGAAATTAGTGTAGCTTGTGCAAGTAAAGATGCTATCAGGGATGAGGGAGAAGTTAGTGTAGTCTATGGGAGCAGGGATGTTATCAGAGATGAGAGAGAAATTAGTGTAGCTTGTGGAAGTAAAGATGCTACCAGGGATGAGGGAGAAGTTAGTGTAGTCTGTGGGAGCAGGGATGTTATCAGAGATGAGAGAGAAATTAGTGTAGCCTGTGGAAGTAAAGATGCTACCAGGGATGAGGGAGAAGTTAGTGTAGTCTGTGGGAGCAGGGATGTTATCAGAGATGAGAGAGAAATTAGTGTAGCCTGTGGAAGTAAAGATGCTACCAGGGATGAGGGAGAAGTTAGTGTAGTCTGTGGGAGCAGGGATGTTATCAGAGATGTTCACTCCAAATCGCCTATGCCACACGGTTGGAGTTCAAAGAGAATTCACCAGAGAAGAGAGAGAAAATACTTTTAGCCGGTCGGAGTTTATTGAAGAGTTTGGGGAGAGGTTATCACAGATGAGCTAGGGAAATATAAATATTATCTATGATAATGGTCACGGTTATTGATTAGTATTGCAATATGTTCGTGTTTGCTCCAACAACAGACCTCACGCCAGTTAAGACCGAAGCCTAGCATTTAATCCAAGCGGTACCAGAGGTTCACCATAGGGTTCAGCTTCTGTGAATCCCAGAGCACGCCAATGAATTGTTGGTCTGAGGTGGAGGGCATGCCACCCCCTTGTGTTGTCACTGTAAGGTATCCGGGGGAGTGTGGTTAGTAACGGTTTAGTCCACGTACCTGGGTCTGCTGCACGGCTGTGGGTTCTCGGCTGGATATATCTTAAATTTTTCAGGTATACCTTTACCCGATCACACAAGCAGGGAAATCGTAACATCAGTTTCCATACATTTCATAGACAAACATAAATTTCATTTCTAATCAATATATTTGAATTGATCCGATTCTCCAAATCACGATTGTCTTTTATCAAAAATAGAAAATAACGAAAAAGATTAGCCCACACTTTACCAGTTTACCAGTGAATTGTTATTGTTTCCATTCTAATTGCTTGCAAATATTTCCAATCGGTCCAAAAGAGGTGACGACTATATTATATTGGATCTTAAAATTTAAATACATGAATCTGTTATTGACTATAAAGATGAAGCATGAATTCGAGGTAATAATTTACAACCAATCTTGATCAAATGGAAATACGTTTGATGCAACAGAATATTTGATAATCTTCATGCGTCAAATTCCACCCATGTTCCCCGTGTAAAATGAGTACTAAGCTATACAAACGTCAATATTGTCAATACTGATGCTCGATTTCTAACTGCTTTCTAGTACAACATACACCGAAAAAAATTGTGTCAACACAATTTTGTGATAAGATAGCTTCAACGCTCAACATGGTTTTGTATTGAACTTTATATATCAGCATAAAATCGGATTGAGCTCAACACGAATCGGTGTTGAATCTAACACAATATTTTCAACACAATTCTGTTGCTAAATTTGCGTTAACACAATTTTGTTCGCAGTGCACGATACTGCGATAATGTACATTGTACATAGCCCAGTCTCACAGGGGCGGAGGAGGCGGGGTAGATGATTGAAACTTGTCGCCATTTTTTTTTATTTACCACCAAAAAATTGTACAGAATAATTAGTTAAGCCATGTCAACAAGAAAAATGCGACAAAATTGTCAGAAAAGACCGAAAACAGGATTTTTTTAGGACAAACACCTCGTAGCAGCCATCTTGAAATTTCCACATGATCCTTTGAACCTAGGAATATGCAAAATTGTCTCAAAATGGCGCCACTAAGATTCGTGGAAAAGTCAGAAAGTTTGAACTCTCTTTTTTCCCTTCGTTCTGGATCTGGGGTGATGAGTCGGCCAGGTAGGCTTAATATACATTGTAATTGTATGTATGTATCTGCACAGAAATAATCCATCTCGCTGACATTTACAGAACATTTGACATAAAAGTGTAAAAGTTTTTCATCGGTTCCAAATGAACATAATTTAGTATTTGACAAGTAACAACCATGTTGATATTTGAGAATCAAGATTTGTTAACAATAATTATTCAAATTTTAAAACTAGTTTCATGGTTGTACCACGCAAACCATTGCAGTGTCGCTCCAATTTTAAGCATGTCTAAGAGATGGATTCAAAATTGTGCAGATCATTCGATATCTGTATACACTTGATATTCTGAAAAGAAGAAAAAGAACAAGAAGACATAATGAATATCGTTTGTGTAAGTGTGTTTGGGTGGTGTAGTTGGGTGCAAACTTTATTTTCAAACTCTCTCCTGTAAATGAAAGATGGCATACAGTATCGTGCCTAGCAACGTCGTACATTGTGGTACACATACACTGTTAAAACGAGAAGCTATTTGAAAAAATTACATCAGAACACCATAAGTATATGTGCGTGTCGGGGGGGGGGGAGAAGGGGGGAGAGGGTTCACGTGCAAAATAACAATGCGGATTCCCCATATCCCTTTTACGACATCTTAGCCAGTTCAGAAGGAAGCATTTCTATATTGATATTTTTGTATTTTCTTAATATTAGTATATTAGTATGTTCTCTGTTAGTAAACAAAAATGAGCATAAAGACGCATAAAGGAAAATTATTAACATAGTCACATTAAAAACATTATCTTGGCGAAATTTAAAATGGCGGCCATGTGATATTAATGTTGCCTTGTGTATACTGTTACCCAATATAGCCGCCATTTTTGATTCTACCACTATCCTTTTCCCTGAGGATTGTGACAATGAAATGAAAATGAGCCAAACATAAGATGAATTTCCTCAATTTTAGCAAATATATATATTACCATAGCTATGAAGCAAATACTTGTAGCTGTATAAAGACAAATTTTATAGACAGTGTGTAAAAGTGTGCTCAGGCGGGCTCAGTATCTTTAAAAGCAGCATAATAAATCCAGAAATAATTAGCTGATTAGAACATTTTTGGTAGAAAATTTGAAGTAAAATGACAAAAACTTGTTAGTCTGAGCCATATGGTCGCCATTTTGAATTGACTCATGATCCTCTGCATGATCCTCGGTCCACAAGATCTCAGTATTGCCCAAAAAAATATTTCCAAATATGTTTTACAAATAGATATGTGTTATAGTAATCATCTGTTTGAGTTCAACAAACGAAATGTTTACCATGTGAATAGTTTTTCATCAAAACTGGTTATTTTGCTGCAAATAACGAAAAATTACCGCATTTGTGGTAGATCGGAAATCCAAATTCCAAGTTTTAAGCATCTTTTTCATTCAAATATTCAATAGTTTTGTATATTATGATTATCGCATCTGTGACCTGAGTAATATGTGTTTAAAGAGATTTCTGGGATTTGTTATTTGAAGTTAATTGAACTGTTCAAAAGTGACACCCGTTTGTTTACAACAGCAATAAAAATGTCACACCGGCGTCTCAAAAACCATTAACAAAAGTGTCAGGGGTAAGGTATAATCATCGGGAAACCATTGTGAATGACCATCCTGCATAATGAAGGTCTGTATACTCCGTATACTATCAGAAATATTCAGGGAATACTCCTGAATAGATCAGGCTGCACAAGGACAACTCAATTTCAGGGATTTTACCTGAAATCCAGGGATAATTTCCTGAAATTCGAGTATATCATCCATCAGCTAAATTACCTGAGTTTTAGGGGATTTTAGGTACTTGAATAGGATCGAGAACTTACTAATCAGGATGGTAAATTTGCCTGCTTTCAGGGAAAATCCTCTCATTCAAGGATCTTTCTCTGAAATTCAGGAAATTATCCATGTATTTCAGGTAAAATCCCTGAATTTGAGTGGTCCTTGTGCAGCCTGATTCTATTTAGGATTATTCCCTGGATATTTCTGAGAGTGTACCGCCGTACTACGGTAGTATTTGACAGACAAGCCATGACTAGGGATGATGAGAATGACCGGAAATCGTAAAACAGTGTTGGGTTATTTATGGTATCTCGGGTATATTTTCGTGATTCTAATATAAAAGATGATATAAACTTCCAATGGTCTGTGAAACAGCGGTATAATCAAAAAGGTTGACCTGAAATATATGTACATGTATACGATTGACTGAAAGATCTCACTGCAGATTTGAAAATACGGAATAAACGTTTTGTACGTGAAATATCTATGAGAGGTTAATTATTCACATAGGGGCTCGTTACCGTTGTTAATTGGTTAATTAGGTTGAGGTAGGGATAATCCGGTTATTCCCTATACCTCGGTCCCCTATAATTAACTTAATTAACCAATTATCAACGGTAACGAGCCCCTGTGATTATTCACAGGTTGTTTTCCAGTCAACTTTTTGATTATACGACTACTGCACATGTAGATAAACTTCATATCAGTATAGAAAGCTAGTCATTTAAAGTTGAAGAATATATAAAAATGAAATAAGTTTCTGTGAATTAAAACGCTGAAAAGTTCTACAAGTATTGAACACGGTTAATCGCCAAAAATTCTCATTCAGTATGCACACATTTTTTCGGTCAACTTTTTGGCAATAAATATTTATCTGACATGTCTATATTCTGTAATAGGGCAACACTACAGCTTCCCAGTGATACATATATTATAGAATCACGTAACATATATCCGAGATACAATAAATTAAGACTGTTTTACAATTTCCGTCATTCCAAATGGATTCCTGTTATTCGAGGTATTCGAGTTTGTCGTTAGTTAATTAAGAGACCATCTGATTAATTTGCGGTGTGAAAGTATTAAAACAATTAATACTCACATCTGGACTTTCGCTGACTTCTAGACTTGCCTTTCAGTCGACATTATGTCCCAGTAACGCCGTGCAGTTTTCATTTACCAATATAGTAGGAAATACTCTTAAATCAATGCGAATGGCAAACATTGTCAACTGCATTCGAGTTTCGTTCGAGCTTCTGATTAGAGAACATTTCTTATTGGCCAGATTTACAAATAGAGAATATCCTATTGGCTGTGAACAAGATGAATATCCATTGGTTGTTTCGAAACAAAACGATGACTGTGTCAGTAAGTATTTCTTGGCTACCTCCTGTACAAGCTGTTATAATTTTCGGCGGCAAATTTTGTAGAAACTTACTATTCCGATGTGTCACTTTCTCTTTTATGCCTGCTCGTGATCTATCTGATACACACAATGAAATGCAAATACATATTCACACTACATCTTGTGAACCGTGAAACCCCGGCATGCGAGAGACTTGTTGCCGGACTTCAAATGGCACATTCACTTTGGATAAAACAAAACAAAACTTATGCTTGTAAAGCCCTACTCGCAAATCATTCTATCGAATGGGGCGCCAATAATCTAAATTCTGTCTGTCTGTCTGTCTGTCCCTATTCGCATTGCAGATTTGATTTTAGTCCACAATTAACCATAATGGTTCATAATATTGATCAGGTTAACAATTTCAAGTTCCTTGGGGTATATATCAATGACAAATTACCATGGACTACCCATATTAATGAAATTTGTAAAAAAATATCAAGAAATATTGGCATTAATAATTGTATAAAAGAAGCTCTGAATACGACGACATTATTTATTCTGTATTATTCTATGATATTTTCATACATATCTTATTGTAATATTATCTGGTGTAATACTTATTCCAGTCACATTCGTCCTCTTGTTTTGTTACAAGAAAGGGCTATTAGATTAATTTGCAGGAGTCCTAGATTTGAGCACACTATGCCTCTGTTTGCCCCCCTTAAACTTCTAACTATTGTAGAAGTGAATTTACATCTAATGTTGCAATTTGTGCAAAAGTTCTTCTACTAATTTGCTTTTACTCCCAATTCAATTCCAAACTTATTTCACAAAACAATCCGAACTACATTATTATCCAACCCGTGGTCATTCTGAAAATTTATATCGGCCTTTCTTTCAAACTGATTTATCTTTATATACTGTGGAAATTGAGACTCCGCGAGAATGGAACAAAGTATACCTACCCTCATTCCTTAGAATTTGCGAGTCGATATCTTTGTTTAAAGATAAATTAAAAGAATATCTTCTGGACAATAATTCACTCACCAACTAGAAATTTAAGTTACAGCAAACAGGTGTACTGAATATGTTGAAAATAATTTGTTATTCGCTTATTCGCCGTCTACAATACGTTTATTGACAGTTTTCAAACATCATTTCATATATTCAGCAGATTTTTTCTATTTGAAATGTATTAGGGAATAATACAAGCTCAGTCATCTTCAGGGATAAATTATAATTTAATTATATTCCTACATTGTGAAACACCCTGCCAGAAAATACTGGCTCGGGTGAGAATCGAACTCACGA
>JAVTVY010056963.1:0-31229 GCA_036873755.1 Hanleya hanleyi | reverse complement strand
GAAAAAAACGTGTATGTGTGACTGAACTGCGATATCTTTATTAATAATGGCCCTATCTGTCTGAAATTCATTATATTGTATTCAGCATTTATGCCATCGCCATATACAACTATGGTCCATTTTTGTATCTCAACCTATAGTTTGACATACTTGGGGGCCGTATTCAAATGGCAACATGAAAAAAAAAACTCCTTTCTAAAATGGGGGTATGTGTAAGTGTGTTGCTATATCCTTCTCATTACAGACCCAAATATGTCTGAATATAATTCTCTAGATTACTTAGCAGTGTTGTCATTCAGTACTTTTGTTTTATCTTTCAACCCTATGATTTAATTGGGGATTGTATTCAAATTTCACTTGAACTAATCTACTTCGTCGGGGTTATGTGTAAGTGACCCGCTACACATTTCTTAATGATCTTTTGGGTTGTCTGAACTACCCCATTTATTACTCAGCAGTTGAAAGCGAAGTTACATGTTAGCGAGATAGATATTTTTTCCCAACTCTATAAAGTCATCTGGAGACCATATTCAAATATCAAGTTGAAAACGTACTCGCGCCTGCTAAAGGTGGTATGTTTGATTATATAGCAATATGTTTTTCAATACTCCTCAAATCTGCCTGGACTGTGTCGTGTATTAGTGAACATTGTTATCATATTTTTGTCTGGATCGCCACCGCGTAGCGGTGTCGACCAGACTATGCTGCCACTCACGAAATATATGTAAATGTGTACGTGCACTATAATGCAATGACCCTGGGTTGACCTGTAGCAATCCGCCAGTGATTTTCACTTTGTGTTCGTCACATATCAGGGTATCAACCAGAAAGTGAAGAAAAAACAGTCGTAATGGTTTCATGTTAACTAGAAATAAAAGGAAATCTGAATTTGAGTGTATTTCATATTCATTTCTTCGCCCAGGCATTGCTTGTTTCCGTGGACTATTTTTGTTCTTTGCATTGTCTGTTTCCGCGCAATCGGATCAAACACGGTTCTCAGTGTTTTCCGTCTCTGCGGTTTTGCGCTTGCTTGACTTTACTGTAAGGCCTGGTGTTTTTAGTTCGTAATTTGTTTGTTGACAACGATAGCGTTGGAGAGACATTTTGTGCGAAAATCCCTGTTGTTGCTGCACGATCATTCTGTATTCGCCGAGCAGACGTTGCAAATCTTGTTCTGCTCTCGCTGAACAGGTTCCGGTTCTGGGATTATGAAGACCCCAGTTTTCAACACTCGTAGTCGCGTTCTTTCCTGTGAAGTCGGCGTTCGTTACTATTTTAATGTGTATGCATACTGCATGGCATATATTTTCAGAGGAGATATGTGTCGAAGCAACAACAATAGTATTTACATTTTTCTCGTCTTGTGAACTTGACCGGATCCTGTCCAGTGCAATTTATGTATTCTGGGGGACTCTGCTCACCGAATATAATTTAGTTTCAAAAAGTTTGAACACCAACAACAACGAAACTTTTCGAAAGCTGAAACAACAGAATTTGTCAGGTACCGCTTTCAAAAAGATTTGTTGTTGGTGTTGTTCAAACTTTTTCAATCTAAATTATACACGCAATGATCGTGCAGCAACAACAATAGGAATTTTCGCAAATTGTTTCTCCACCGCTATCATTGTCAACAAATAAATTTACTATAAACACCATGCAGGCATATATAAGTAATCTTGGGGACTTAGCTAAGATTCATAGCGTCTCCCTTCCCTCAACGCTATGCAGACGACAAATACATTTTCCTGCAATGGTAACTCGAACATCTCCATCGCGCACTTATTACCTTTTTTGCGCCCTATTGGGACTTTCATTAACTTGAGAAAATGGGCCGCAACGAATAAAAATACCGAAGTGGCAGACTGAATGGCCCTTCGTTGGTCATATATTAATTACAGACGTTAAAATTATGCCTATGGAGTCTCAAAATGACCTGAATTCGAGGGTCAAGAAGATGGGCATTTCCGTCATGATAGACCCCGTGTATACAGGGGATGAGGATCACAACATTGATTATGGTATTTTTATTCATCGCAGCCCATTTTCTCAAGTTAATGAATGTCCAATAGGGTGCAAAGGTAATAATAAGTGCGCGATGGAGATGTTCGAGTGACCAACAGGGAAATGTATTCGTCGTCGGCATAGCGTTGAGGGAAGGGAGACCCTATGAATCTTAGCTTAGGACACAAACTCGTGCAGCTCTTGCCAATATCTGCACTACACAGAACTATTAATAAAACCAGTTAATAAAACTATCCAGTCTCCTCGCAAATTTGTCGTATCATTTTGTCACAATAGAATTGCATGAATTATGAAAATCTGCTCGCAAAAACTGGTAGAAGACGCAGACGATCCACTTTTGAGCATATTACTGCAGACAGTTTCTTGCTACCATGAAGACCTGGCATATTTCGAAATGAGCCGCCTTCACAAATTCACTTCCTTGAGGACTAAACTCTGTATTCCAGTTGTTATTCCTCAGACAGACTCGTCCACAACTTGAAGAAAATCTCCACATTTATCCATACATCTGCTGTCGGCTGAAACATGCCAGCTGAAATGGTTTGAAACTTTAAATCCATTATTGGCGATCCAGACATCAGTACTTTGAGTACTTTCATTATCATAAGTTATTGAGATTCGTTTTAAAATACATGTATATAAACTGAACAAACTATTCTCCGTTGAAACATATGGGAGAGCAGGACATAGTAATAGGCTCAGCATTCGTTTGTAAGTGTTTTACTATATATATATTAAGAACAACTGCATCCGTTGTTCACAGAGTTGAAAATTGTAGTTCAGCTGTTCATTTGACTGTCAAATATGAGTTTCCCTATTGTGTATAGCGCTTTTGTGCAAAACGAGTATGAATGAGATTTTTGAAAGCTACAGAATGAGTGCTAAACTAAATTCAGGTAACTAATATCGTTGCATATTTACTTGCCGCATACTGTATCATTGCTGAATTCAAAATGGCGGCCTTGGCCGTGGTCAGAAATGTTAAATTTTTCATGAGAATGAGGGTAATTTCAGATCTCACTGTACACCTCCAGCTTCATCAAATTTACTGCAACAGTTTCATGTTAAGTTTCAGCTTGTTTAAGTGACCTTTCCTCTGGAGCTTCATCGATAAATTGCGAAACAACCATTGATATTATTTAAAATGCACACTCGCCAAGCAAATATTCACCTCATTGCTAATCAATTTGGACGACTCGTTAAGACGTAAATTTCGAAGTAGGTGTTCGCTTTAGATGGGTATTTTTCCCTCCAGTGTCACTCGCGGTTGGTCTATTGTCTCGCTCAGAGCCGGCCGGTATATTGTGACGTATAATGCTCAGGTATTCCCAACTACTTTTCAGCCAGTCGAGGCCAGTCTAATTATAATTTCTGGTTCAAACAGTAACCATCTATTTACCAACAATGACAAGTAAAACTATTATATCAACGGACTCGAAATTTTCAAATGTCTGCCAAAAGTTCAGGACGGGTGTCACAATAGATAAGGAAGTAACCACAAAATAACACATATTGGCACAAGCATAATCGCTTGGTAACGCAGAGTATCATCTCCTGTACAGGGTCACTTCCTGAATAAAAAGAGATAATATTTTAGTTGCAATACTGTAATCATCTGCATTAGAGGCATTGAAGAAACGAGTATCAGTGTAGTCATATTGTAATGAAGTATAGACACATTGAAGAATATCAGTAACTGCTGTGAACCAGGAATTTCCCCTTATTGGCCTAACAGGCCTTGATATTATACTGAAGCATTTTGACATATTTCTATATTATGAAAATATGACACCTTTAACCAAAGCGACTTTTCAATATGATATATGATCAAACCTACCGAATTTATATATCGTTGACTCGTTTTGGTTAAAGGTGTCATATTTTACACATAAAGAGAATTCCCTCCAAAATAAACAAATGCCCATTTTATAACACTCGTAATATTTTTTTTACTTATCTTTTCTTGGTGAAAATACAGAATACGAAAATTCAGCATTTTCCCTCTCAAACTGATAGCTTTTCAAGTAAATACAAGCAATTTTTTTTTTTCAGTTTCTAAACGCAACACACCGAGGAAAAAAATCGGTCAAACCGAACACCTTTCTGAAAGGTCCCTTGAAGCTGAATTGATTCCCATTATCTGTAGAAGAACGATAGTACTAGGGAAAGAGTATTTAAACCCTTATTGACCTACTTATTTGTTCCTCTGGGTAAAATTTAAGCGGGAACTTTGTGAGGCTCTCGATGGGTGGAGGTTGTCACGTGGCTATCACGTGATCAAGACATGACGTTCTGGGCTGTGCAGTTCTACAATGTATGTAGTGACCTTTGACCTACATCCGGGTCCTTGACGCCCGCGCGTCCATCCGGGGACTTCACGTCTGTGCCCTCCACCCGAGACCTTTTCAACATCCGGAAAGTACACATAAACTGATGACGTCATCACGATAGTACTCCACACATGACGTCAGATCGGCCTGACCTTGGAGCGGTGTTTCCCAGTGGGAACATTTTTTAATCTATATGCCCTGTTTACTGCATGACCACGTGGAACTGTGGAGGTGGGGTGGGGGTGGGGGGCGGGGGCAAGATTCTGTTGTAGAATACGTGAAAACTAATGCCCAGTGGTACGTCCAGAGCTTAAATGAAGGCCGAATGATGTCGGTCCGAATTTATTTCAAGTAATGAATAACGAATAATGAAATTACAAGCGTCTAGTCCGTCATTCATAATTCAGCCGTCGTCCAGTAGAGAATATCCTCGTCCATAATCCAAAGACCTATTCCATATTCCATATAACAGTATTAGCACGAAATTCAAAAAGACAATCATAGTATACATAAACATAGGCTTGTTTCCTGCAAGAGAGAAGCGGTTAACAGTTTTTAATGAAATTCTGTTGTAGAATACGTGAAAACTAATGCCCAGTGGTACGTCCAGAGCTTAAATGAAGGCCGAATGATGTCGGTCCGAATTTATTTCAAGTAATGAATAACGAATAATGAAATTACAAGCGTCTAGTCCGTCATTCATAATTCAGCCGTCGTCCAGTAGAGAATATCCTCGTCCATAATCCAAAGACCTATTCCATATTCCATATAACAGTATTAGCACGAAATTCAAAAAGACAATCATAGTATACATAAACATAGGCTTGTTTCCTGCAAGAGAGAAGCGGTCAACAGTTTTCAATGATGCCGGCAAGACATCATGATGTTCCAAAAATATCAAATCCGTATCGCCGATCAGTATTCTTAATCCATAATATTCGTGGTGAAGTCATCTAAAGAATGATGTATCTCAGTCACGCTTTGATTGTTCATATGAGTACCATGAGGATCTTGAAGTACATGGGTTCATACGGCCCCTAGCCCCGGGTTAAGCGGAATTAGACACAAGTTACGAAAAGTAGCGCCATAGATCTTGCACGCTACGTTCGTATTTTGCTATCAGCATGCGGTATGTATCGCCAAATTTGAGAAACTTTGAGTGGAGGCGCTTGGTGGAATAGCCCTGTTTTATAAGTTTCTGCAACAATGTTTTGTGACGTTGATTAAAATCGTCATATTTAACACAGGATCTAGCAAATGCTACTAAGCGAGATATGTATACGCCATATGCAGGTACGACCCCGCCCGCATCACTTTGAGAAAGTCAGACAGGAAACCAGGAATTAACTTCCACTAGCTCAACATACGTCTCGTTGCTCGGTCTCAAGTTGCTGTTTGCAGTGAATATCTCGGCCGACGGTAGTTATTTCTGTTTATTTTATATATCGGTCATAAAGGCCTACCACGATTCAGCGGAAGCCGACCTATGATATAATTAACGAGAGATCCTGAAGGATCTTGGCGCCCACCATTGTTCGATAATTGTAAGCTAATGACGAGGATCTTTTTGTCCATTGTTAGAACAAAGTCTGAAAATGAATGTCCGGAGGATCCTTCGTCTTCGTTTTGTAGTATTTTTTTTTGCATGTGTCATCATTGGGCACTGAAAGCGAAGACAAACCTCTTTGGCACTTTGGCATGAGCTATGAAACACACTTAAGATTTTATAATTAGGAACGAATGCTAATTCTGTTCTGTTTACTGGGCTAGTTTGAGATATCTGTTTTAAGATACCATGCTCGAAAATAGTAAGATGGTACAATACTTAATACTGAAGGGATCCGCGCAGTAATGTTGAAACTTTGAAAGTGTCTGAATCCTGATTATCTCCATTGGATCGAAACACGGAGTAGTCTACAGTTGTCGAGTTGTGACGTTGTGTCACAAGAGTGACGTCCCTTCATGTAGCCGACCTGTCGGCAGACGAAACGGTGGGGCAGTTCACTTGCAACTGCATGGACTAAAGAAACCTGATTTAAAATTTGAAGAAATACATTTTAATTCCGAATTATTTGAACTCTTGTGATGCAACGTCACATCTCGGGAATATTATACCGTATTAATTTGAAGCGTAACTTGGATTTTCGAATCGGACCAAAACAGGTATCTTGTACAACTAGGCCCCATGTGGGACATGTGTACCAAATTCAGAAAGGTCCATGAAGTAGTTCCTGAGAATTCACGATAACAATGTTTCATGGGGAAATTCAAGATGGCCACGCTGCGGCCACATTGGATTTTTGAATCGGACCAAAAAAGGTATCTGGCACAACTGGACCACAAGGGGAACCTGTGTATCAAATTTGAAGAAGATCCATGCAGTACTTATTGAGAAATCACGATAACAAAGTTTCATGGGGAAATCCAAGATGGGCGCCTGATGCCCATATTGGATTTTCGAATCCGACCGGAAAAGGTATTTTGCACAACTAGACCACAAGGGGAACCTATGTACCAAATTTGAGAAAGATCCATGCAGTACTTTCTGAGAAATCACGATAACAAATTTGCATGGGGAAATCCAAGATGGCCGCCTGGGGGCCATACTGGATTTTCGAATCGGACCAGAAAAGGTATCTTGCACAACTAGACCACAAGGGGAACCTGTGCTCCAAATTTGACAAAGATCCATGCAGTCCTTCCTGAGAAATCACGATAACAAGAATTGTTTACGGACGGACCACGGACGAAAATTAAAGCGATTTGAACAGCCCACCATCACCAGATGGTGGACGAGAGAGAGAGAGAGAGAGAGAGAGAGAGAGAGAAAACAAATAGACCCCTTCAGCTGATGTTTTCAGGCTAATATTATCACTTTTTTCGTTTACGGCCTACGGCTGTCTCACGATACGTGCATACATTTACCACATTTGAAAATCTAACAATCTACAGTTGAAGATTCTGTTGAATGAAGTAGCGATAACGAATTCGTATACTCAAATATTGATCAAGTAT
Organism: Hanleya hanleyi; assembly: GCA_036873755.1. Lineage (NCBI taxonomy): Eukaryota > Metazoa > Mollusca > Polyplacophora > Lepidopleurida > Hanleyidae > Hanleya > Hanleya hanleyi. The sequence goes on along the minus strand of JAVTVY010056963.1, from coordinate 23,862 downwards.
TGAACCTGGTAAATCAGCGAAAAGTCAACTTATTGCCAGAATATTTTATAAGTTTATATTGTCTAATATGGCATCGCTTAAGTTTTCCAATGATATACATTACATTAAACTCGCGTAACGTAACATGTATTTCAAATACGGATTTTAAATTAACACTGATTTATCTACTTGTGATGAGAGGTTTTCCGGTCAACAGATCTTCCCTGCATATTCTGGTTCTGATGCAAGTGATACTTTTTGTAATGTACAGCGGGGTCAGATGTGTTTAGGGCTTAGACCACTGAAAGATTTACATTGGCGGCATTGTATCGATCTCAACGTATCGATCGATACATTGGCTCGCGAGGATGCACCTTATTAGGCCTTGAGTTATAATCAAACTCACCGCGAAATCAAACACATACTATACTGCAATCACCTACTGGCCTTCAATTATTCGTCGCAGCAGAGACTGGAAAAAATATTGAAAAACAATTCACTTGCCTACAGCATGTAAAAGGATCGGGACTATTTTTTTGTGGTCTCGGCCCTATAACGCACGCGTGTGTTTTGTCGCGACTTTTACACTGGTGAATAAGGGCTTCGCCTACCAGAGCAAGTAAACTGAATATTTTGATGATAGAGTTATGTCATCATTGCTAAATATCTCCTAAATGGCTAACAGCATGTGGATGAAAACTTCGCAGATGACATAGTTTTTACTGGTTATTTGAATCCAAGGAGAGTAGTATAGTCACGGGAAAAGGTCCCACTGACCTTTGTGCACTTAAATTTGTGGAGGTCACAGACGTCAAGTGCACTATAGTTCCGACAAAGGTCACGTGGTTGCCATGGTGACGGAAATTTCAGCCTTTGCCGGATGTATTCCTCCGCGGTGATGCGGTCTGCCTCCGCGGACAGAAAGTAGTCCCAAATACGCGGGTTTTCGTGAGAATCATCGGCAATGTCCGGCAATCTCCGGGAATATAATGTTCGGTCATCTTCGGCAATGTCCGGGAATATAATGTCTTATCATCTCCGGCAATCCCCGGGACAATAGATAGCCTTTATCTACCCTTCCGAAGCATCCATGGTATTTCACAGGGTCCCCGACAATATTGGCATATGTTTGTCCATGTTAAATGACCAGTGGGGAACCCTCAGTTTCTTTATACAGTGGCAGAAGGCAAAGGGTCCTAGTGGGAATTAAACCCGGGTCGCTTTATCTAGAGGCCGACGCTCTACCATTAGGCCATGAGTTATAGGCTGCAAACGAAGGTTGAAAATAGCATATATATGTATATTGTATGGCCCATACGGGCCCACTGGCCAATGTTGAACCTGATGGGAAATTTACTCCTGGTCATTGCAGTATGGGTTGTTTGGTTTTGTTTTTCACATCTCAACACCTAGAACACGATGGATAGGGTCCCGAAGCGAATGATTGATTTTTTTTTAAAAAGTCACTGTGCTCATGCGTAGTGGGTAAATAGCGCTGGGAGGACGTTTTGGGGTCTAGGTGAGCCCCTAGTGGACCGAATGGGTTGAGTGAGGTATCAATGTGAAGTATACGTAAGGGAGCATCCGCCGGGCTGGGTTTGGCGTGGAATCGACGTCATCTTGCGCATGCGCGGTAGACAAAGTATGGAAATAGACGTGTTGGGGTTTAGGTGGACCACTAATGGTCCAATGGAGTTGAGTGAGGTATCAATTTGAAGCATACGCGAGGGAGCAGCCGCCTGGACTAGCGTGTTGTCCGTTTTCAACATTCTGCGCATGCGCGTACAGGGAATTGTGGGAAAAGAATATGGAAATAGACGGTTTGGGGTCTAGGTGGACCACTAGTGGTCGGATGGCGTCGAGTGAGGTATCAATGCGAAGCATACGTGCGGGAGCATCCGACTGGACTAGTATGTTGACCGTTTCAACATTCTGCGCATGCACAGACAGGGAATTGTGGGGAAAGGGCATTGGAAGGAACGTTTTGGGGTCTAGGTGGACCACTAGTGGTCCGATGGCGTCGAGTGAGGTATCAATGTGAAGCATTCGTGAAGGAGTATCCGCCTGGACTAGCATGTCGTTGGTGTTCAACATTATGCGCATGCGCAGACAGGGAATTGTGGGAAAAGTGCATTGGAAGGAACGTTTTGGGGTCTACGTGGGCCGCTAGTGAGCCAATGGGGTCGAGTGAGGTATCAATGTGAAGCACACGTGAGGGATCATCCGACTGGGTGAATGTGGGGTAGGAATATCGTCATTCTGCGCATGCGCAGGCAGGCCGTTGTATGGAAATAGATATTTCGGGGCCGATATGGACCACTATTGGGTCGTGGAAGGTGTCAAAGTGAAGCTTTTGTGGGGTAGAGTCAGAATGGCATGCTTTTATTGCAAGTCGCGTCAATCTACGCATGCGCAACTGGGTGTAGTAAGTAAAGTGTCCATTTTGGGGGTGCGTGGGGGTGTGTTTGGGGTAGAGAGGGATCATCCTTGGCCCGAATGCGTGGTGTGGGGTTTCGTGGTATAGACCACGATTTGAGGGATATCCGCGTCATCTGTGACGTCGTCGGTGACGACATCAGTAGGAGTAGTATCCAAAGTTAGCATTTTGGGACAGTGAAGGAAGGTATTTGGGGTAGATATGGACCTTCCTTGGTCCGAATGCGACGTGTGGGGTGTCATTTTGTAGCTCTCGGGTTGTAGACCCGATTTCAGGTATGTCCACAGCATCTGAGACGTCATCTGTGACGTCATCAGCACGAGTAGTAGCGAAAGTGGGCATTTTGTGGAAGTGAAGGAAGGTATTTGGTGTAGAGATGGACCACTATTGGTCCGAATGACCGTGTGAGGTATCAGTGTGAAGCTCTAGTGGGTCAGACTGGCTTGTTTTCATTGGAAGTCGCGTCAATCTGCGCATGCGCAGTTGACCAGTGCGGTTTTTCCGTCGTACTTCCGTCTTTCATTCGGGTACTGTGGTCTTACATCCGGGTCCTCATCTTACATCGGGTTTTTAGCTCATCTGGGCCGAAGGCCCGATGGGCTTATGTAATGACCTGATTGTCCGTCGTCCGTCGTCCATCGTCCGTCGTCCGTAAACATCTTCTTCTCTGAAACCGCTTGGCCGATTAAGCTGAAACTTGGCATGCATGTTCCCCCCAATGAGTACACCAGAATTTTTTCATGCGGTGTCGATACGATTTTAAATATGGCTGCCATGGCGGCCATCTTGAATTTGCCAGTGAAATCTTGTCATTATTTTTCGGTTACTACTTCATGGATCTTTCTCAAATTTGGTACGCCGGTTCCCCTTTGGGTCTAGTTGTACAACATGTGTACTTTAGTTTAATTTGAATATCCAATATGGCCACCAGGCGGCCATCTTGGATTTCCCCATGAAACTTTGTTATCGCGATTTCTCAGGAACTACTTCATGGATCTTTCTCAAATTTGGTACACAGGTCCCCCTTGGGATCTAGTTGTGCAAGTTACCTTTAGTGGTCTGATTCAGAAATACAATATGGTTACCAGGCGGCCATCTTGGATTTCCCGATGAAACATTGTTGTCGTGATTTCTCAGGAAGTACTGCATGGATCTTTCGGTACACAGGTTCCCCTTGGAGTCTAGTTGAACAAGATACCTTTTTCGGTCCGATTTGAAAATCCAATATGGCCACTAGGTGGCCATCTTGGATTTCCCCATGAGACTTTGTTATCCCGATTTCTCAGGGTCTAGTTGTGCAGGATACCTCTTGTGGTCTGATTCAAAAATCCAATATGGCCACCAGGCGGCCATCTTGGATTTCCCTTGGATAATGAAATTACAAGCGTCTAATCCGTCATTCATAATTCAGCCGTCGTCCAGTAGAGAATATCCTCGTCCATAATCCAAAGACCTATTCCATATTCCATATAACAGTATTAGCACGAAATTAAAAAAGACAATCATATTATACATAAACATAGGCTTGTTTCCTGCAAGAGAGAAGCGGTCAACAGTTTTCAATGAAATTCTGTTGTAGAATACGTGAAAACTAATGCCCAGTGGTACGTCCAGAGCTTAAATGAAGGCCGAATGATGTCGGTCCGAATTTATTTCAAGTAATGAATAACGAATAATGAAATTACAAGCGTCTAGTCCGTCATTCATAATTCAGCCGTCGTCCAGTAGAGAATATCCTCGTCCATAATCCAAAGACCTATTCCATATTCCATATAACAGTATTAGCACGAAATTCAAAAAGACAATCATAGTATACATAAACATAGGCTTGTTTCCTGCAAGAGAGAAGCGGTCAACAGTTTTCAACGATGCCGGCAAGACATCATGATGTTCAAAAATATCAAATCCGTATCGCCGATCAGTATTCTTAATCCATAATATTCGTTGTAAAGTCGTCATCTAAAGAATGATGTATCTCAGTCACGCTTTGATTGTTCATATGAGTACCATGAGGATCTTGAAGTACATGGGTTCATACGGCCCCTAGCCCCGGGTTAAGCGGAATTAGACACAAGTTACGAAACGTAGCGCCATAGATCTTGCACGCTACGTTCGTATTTTGCTATCAGCATGCGATATGTATCGCCAAATTTGAGAAACTTTGAGTGGAGGCGCTTGGTGGAATAGCCCTGTTTTATAAGTTTCTGCAACAATGTTTTGTGACGTTGATTAAAATCGTCATATTTAACACAGGATCTAGCAAATGCTACTAAGCGAGATATGTATACGCCATATGCAGGTACGACCCCGCCCGCATCACTTTGAGAAAGTCAGACAGGAAACCAGGAATTAACTTCCACTAGCTCAACATACGTCTCGTTGCTCGGTCTCAAGTTGCTGTTTGCAGTGAATATCTCGGCCGACGGTAGTTATTTCTGTTTATTTTATATATCGGTCATAAAGGCCTACCACGATTCAGCGGAAGCCGACCTATGATATAATTAACGAGAGATCCTGAAGGATCTTGGCGCCCACCATTGTTCGATAATTGTAAGCTAATGACGAGGATCTTTTTGTCCATTGTTACTAAGAACAAAGTCTGAAAATGAATGTCCGGAGGATCCTTCGTCTTCGTTTTGTAGTATTTTTTTTTTGCATGTGTCATCATTGGGCACTGAAAGCGAAGACAAACCTCTTTGGCACTTTGGCATGAGCTATGAAACACACTTAAGATTTTATAATTAGGAACGAATGCTAATTCTGTTCTGTTTACTGGGCTAGTTTGAGATATCTGTTTTAAGATACCATGCTCGAAAATAGTAAGATGGTACAATACTTAATACTGAAGGGATCCGCGCAGTAATGTTGAAACTTTGAAAGTGTCTGAATCCTGATTATCTCCATTGGATCGAAACACGGAGTAGTCTACAGTTGTCGAGTTGTGACGTTGTGTCACAAGAGTGACGTCCCTTCATGTAGCCGACCTGTCGGCAGACGAAACGGTGGGGCAGTTCACTTGCAACTGCATGGACTAAAGAAACCTGATTTAAAATTTGAAGAAATACATTTTAATTCCGAATTATTTGAACTCTTGTGATGCAACGTCACATCTCGGGAATATTATACCGTATTAATTTGAAGCGTAACTTGGATTTTCGAATCGGACCAAAACAGGTATCTTGTACAACTAGGCCCCATGTGGGACATGTGTACCAAATTCAGAAAGGTCCATGAAGTAGTTCCTGAGAATTCACGATAACAATGTTTCATGGGGAAATTCAAGATGGCCACGCTGCGGCCACATTGGATTTTTGAATCGGACCAAAAAAGGTATCTGGCACAACTGGACCACAAGGGGAACCTGTGTATCAAATTTGAAGAAGATCCATGCAGTACTTATTGAGAAATCACGATAACAAAGTTTCATGGGGAAATCCAAGATGGGCGCCTGATGCCCATATTGGATTTTCGAATCCGACCGGAAAAGGTATTTTGCACAACTAGACCACAAGGGGAACCTATGTACCAAATTTGAGAAAGATCCATGCAGTACTTTCTGAGAAATCACGATAACAAATTTGCATGGGGAAATCCAAGATGGCCGCCTGGGGGCCATACTGGATTTTCGAATCGGACCAGAAAAGGTATCTTGCACAACTAGACCACAAGGGGAACCTGTGCTCCAAATTTGACAAAGATCCATGCAGTCCTTCCTGAGAAATCACGATAACAAGAATTGTTTACGGACGGACCACGGACGAAAATTAAAGCGATTTGAACAGCCCACCATCACCAGATGGTGGACGAGAGAGAGAGAGAGAGAGAGAGAGAGAGAGAGAAAACAAATAGACCCCTTCAGCTGATGTTTTCAGGCTAATATTATCACTTTTTTCGTTTACGGCCTACGGCTGTCTCACGATACGTGCATACATTTACCACATTTGAAAATCTAACAATCTACAGTTGAAGATTCTGTTGAATGAAGTAGCGATAACGAATTCGTATACTCAAATATTGATCAAGTATTGAACCTGGTAAATCAGCGAAAAGTCAACTTATTGCCAGAATATTTTATAAGTTTATATTGTCTAATATGGCATCGCTTAAGTTTTCCAATGATATACATTACATTAAACTCGCGTAACGTAACATGTATTTCAAATACGGATTTTAAATTAACACTGATTTATCTACTTGTGATGAGAGGTTTTCCGGTCAACAGATCTTCCCTGCATATTCTGGTTCTGATGCAAGTGATACTTTCTGTAATGTACAGCGGGGTCAGATGTGTTTAGGGCTTAGACCACTGAAAGATTTACATTGGCGGCATTGTATCGATCTCAACGTATCGATCGATACATTGGCTCGCGAGGATGCACCTTATTAGGCCTTGAGTTATAATCAAACTCACCGCGAAATCAAACACATACTATACTGCAATCACCTACTGGCCTTCAATTATTCGTCGCAGCAGAGACTGGAAAAAATATTGAAAAACAATTCACTTGCCTACAGCATGTAAAAGGATCGGGACTATTTTTTTGTGGTCTCGGCCCTATAACGCACGCGTGTGTTTTGTCGCGACTTTTACACTGGTGAATAAGGGCTTCGCCTACCAGAGCAAGTAAACTGAATATTTTGATGATAGAGTTATGTCATCATTGCTAAATATCTCCTAAATGGCTAACAGCATGTGGATGAAAACTTCGCAGATGACATAGTTTTTACTGGTTATTTGAATCCAAGGAGAGTAGTATAGTCACGGGAAAAGGTCCCACTGACCTTTGTGCACTTAAATTTGTGGAGGTCACAGACGTCAAGTGCACTATAGTTCCGACAAAGGTCACGTGGTTGCCATGGTGACGGAAATTTCAGCCTTTGCCGGATGTATTCCTCCGCGGTGATGCGGTCTGCCTCCGCGGACAGAAAGTAGTCCCAAATACGCGGGTTTTCGTGAGAATCATCGGCAATGTCCGGCAATCTCCGGGAATATAATGTTCGGTCATCTTCGGCAATGTCCGGGAATATAATGTCTTATCATCTCCGGCAATCCCCGGGACAATAGATAGCCTTTATCTACCCTTCCGAAGCATCCATGGTATTTCACAGGGTCCCCGACAATATTGGCATATGTTTGTCCATGTTAAATGACCAGTGGGGAACCCTCAGTTTCTTTATACAGTGGCAGAAGGCAAAGGGTCCTAGTGGGAATTAAACCCGGGTCGCTTTATCTAGAGGCCGACGCTCTACCATTAGGCCATGAGTTATAGGCTGCAAACGAAGGTTGAAAATAGCATATATATGTATATTGTATGGCCCATACGGGCCCACTGGCCAATGTTGAACCTGATGGGAAATTTACTCCTGGTCATTGCAGTATGGGTTGTTTGGTTTTGTTTTTCACATCTCAACACCTAGAACACGATGGATAGGGTCCCGAAGCGAATGATTGATTTTTTTTTAAAAAGTCACTGTGCTCATGCGTAGTGGGTAAATAGCGCTGGGAGGACGTTTTGGGGTCTAGGTGAGCCCCTAGTGGACCGAATGGGTTGAGTGAGGTATCAATGTGAAGTATACGTAAGGGAGCATCCGCCGGGCTGGGTTTGGCGTGGAATCGACGTCATCTTGCGCATGCGCGGTAGACAAAGTATGGAAATAGACGTGTTGGGGTTTAGGTGGACCACTAATGGTCCAATGGAGTTGAGTGAGGTATCAATTTGAAGCATACGCGAGGGAGCAGCCGCCTGGACTAGCGTGTTGTCCGTTTTCAACATTCTGCGCATGCGCGTACAGGGAATTGTGGGAAAAGAATATGGAAATAGACGGTTTGGGGTCTAGGTGGACCACTAGTGGTCGGATGGCGTCGAGTGAGGTATCAATGCGAAGCATACGTGCGGGAGCATCCGACTGGACTAGTATGTTGACCGTTTCAACATTCTGCGCATGCACAGACAGGGAATTGTGGGGAAAGGGCATTGGAAGGAACGTTTTGGGGTCTAGGTGGACCACTAGTGGTCCGATGGCGTCGAGTGAGGTATCAATGTGAAGCATTCGTGAAGGAGTATCCGCCTGGACTAGCATGTCGTTGGTGTTCAACATTATGCGCATGCGCAGACAGGGAATTGTGGGAAAAGTGCATTGGAAGGAACGTTTTGGGGTCTACGTGGGCCGCTAGTGAGCCAATGGGGTCGAGTGAGGTATCAATGTGAAGCACACGTGAGGGATCATCCGACTGGGTGAATGTGGGGTAGGAATATCGTCATTCTGCGCATGCGCAGGCAGGCCGTTGTATGGAAATAGATATTTCGGGGCCGATATGGACCACTATTGGGTCGTGGAAGGTGTCAAAGTGAAGCTTTTGTGGGGTAGAGTCAGAATGGCATGCTTTTATTGCAAGTCGCGTCAATCTACGCATGCGCAACTGGGTGTAGTAAGTAAAGTGTCCATTTTGGGGGTGCGTGGGGGTGTGTTTGGGGTAGAGAGGGATCATCCTTGGCCCGAATGCGTGGTGTGGGGTTTCGTGGTATAGACCACGATTTGAGGGATATCCGCGTCATCTGTGACGTCGTCGGTGACGACATCAGTAGGAGTAGTATCCAAAGTTAGCATTTTGGGACAGTGAAGGAAGGTATTTGGGGTAGATATGGACCTTCCTTGGTCCGAATGCGACGTGTGGGGTGTCATTTTGTAGCTCTCGGGTTGTAGACCCGATTTCAGGTATGTCCACAGCATCTGAGACGTCATCTGTGACGTCATCAGCACGAGTAGTAGCGAAAGTGGGCATTTTGTGGAAGTGAAGGAAGGTATTTGGTGTAGAGATGGACCACTATTGGTCCGAATGACCGTGTGAGGTATCAGTGTGAAGCTCTAGTGGGTCAGACTGGCTTGTTTTCATTGGAAGTCGCGTCAATCTGCGCATGCGCAGTTGACCAGTGCGGTTTTTCCGTCGTACTTCCGTCTTTCATTCGGGTACTGTGGTCTTACATCCGGGTCCTCATCTTACATCGGGTTTTTAGCTCATCTGGGCCGAAGGCCCGATGGGCTTATGTAATGACCTGATTGTCCGTCGTCCGTCGTCCATCGTCCGTCGTCCGTAAACATCTTCTTCTCTGAAACCGCTTGGCCGATTAAGCTGAAACTTGGCATGCATGTTCCCCCCAATGAGTACACCAGAATTTTTTCATGCGGTGTCGATACGATTTTAAATATGGCTGCCATGGCGGCCATCTTGAATTTGCCAGTGAAATCTTGTCATTATTTTTCGGTTACTACTTCATGGATCTTTCTCAAATTTGGTACGCCGGTTCCCCTTTGGGTCTAGTTGTACAACATGTGTACTTTAGTTTAATTTGAATATCCAATATGGCCACCAGGCGGCCATCTTGGATTTCCCCATGAAACTTTGTTATCACGATTTCTCAGGAACTACTTCATGGATCTTTCTCAAATTTGGTACACAGGTCCCCCTTGGGATCTAGTTGTGCAAGGTACCTTTAGTGGTCTGATTCAGAAATACAATATGGTTACCAGGCGGCCACCTTGGATTTCCCGATGAAACATTGTTGTCGTGATTTCTCAGGAAGTACTGCATGGATCTTTCTCAAATCTGGTACACAGGTTCCCCTTGGAGTCTAGTTGAACAAGATACCTTTTTCGGTCCGATTTGAAAATCCAATATGGCCACCAGGTGGCCATCTTGGATTTCCCCATGAGACTTTGTTATCCCGATTTCTCAGGGTCTAGTTGTGCAGGATACCTCTTGTGGTCTGATTCAAAAATCCAATATGGCCACCAGGCGGCCATCTTGGATTTCCCCATGAAACATTGTTATTGCGACTTCTCAGGAACTACTGCATGGATCTTTCTCAAATTTGGTACACAGGTTCCCCTTGGGTCTAGTTGTGCAATATACCTTTTCTGCTCTGATTCGAAAATCCAATATGGCCACCAGACGGCCATCTTGGATTTCCCTATGAAACTTCGTTATCGTCATTTCTCAGGAAGTACTGCATGGATCTTTCTCAAATTTGGTACACAGGTTCCCCTTGGGGTCTAGTTGTGCAAGATGCTCTGATTCGAAAATCCAATATGGCCACCAGGCGGCCATCTTGAATTTCCCCATGAAATTTTGTTATCGTGAATTTTCAGGAAATAACTGCATGGATCTTTGGCACAGGTTCCCCTTGTGGTCGAGTTGTGTAAGATGCCTTGTTTGGCCCATTTCGAAAATCCAATATGGCCTTGGATTTCCCCAGGAAAATTTGTTAACGCGATTTCTCGGGAACTACTGCATTGATCTTTCTCAAATTTGATACACAGGTTCCCCTTGGGGTCTAGCTGTGCAAGATATCTTGTCTGGTCCGATTCGAAAATCCAATATGGCCACCAGGCGGCCATCTTGAATTTCCCCATGAAATTTTGTTATCGTGAATTTTCAGGAAATAACTGCATGGATCTTTGGCACAGGTTCGCCTTGTGGTCGAGTTGTGTAAGATGCCTTTTTTGGTCCATTTCGAAAATCCAATATGGCCTTGGATTTTCCCAGGATTTCTCAGGAACTACTGCATTGCTCTTTCTCAAATTTGATACACAGGTTCCCCTTCGGGTCGAGTTGTGCAAGATACCTTTTTTGGTCCATTTCGAAAATCCAATATGGCTGCATCTTGAATTTCCCATGAAACTGTTATCATGAAACCTTTGGAATTACTGCATGGATCATTTAGTGTTCATGGGGGACAACACAAGTTAGAAACTCATCTATTGCAGTTCTTTAATAAAAATTTCTCAAAGCTACTTTCTCCAGTTACAGCCAGATGAGCTACAGTGCCGTGGCACTAGCTTTTCCATGTTTACTGTCACGTGACCGGAACCGGAAGTTGTCGCAAGACAGGTGGCATCCATGAACAGAATACATGTACTCTGCGCATGTCCATGTATTCTGTGCATATCCATGCACATGTACTATGTGCATGTACATGTACTATTTGCCTGTACATGTAATCTGTTCATATACATGTACTCTGGCAATACACATCATACTTGTCCATGTAAATGTACTCTGTGCATGTCATCCTACATGTACTCTGTTCCCGTCCGTGTGAACATACTCTGTTCAAATCCATGTGCATACCCTCTGTCCATGTCGCTATATAGCTGAAATATTGCGGAATGCGACGTTAAACCTTAATTCTCTCTCTCTCTCTCTCTCTCTCTCTCTCTCTCTCTCTCTCTCAATGAACATGTACTCTGTACAATGTCGCATGATGTAGACCGGTGAGAAAACTAGGATGACAGGTCCATCATTGTATTATCCCCTACAGTACATTATACCCAAGCTGGGAGAGCCGCGTTGGGTGTGTTTACAATACAATTAGCCTCTTGTCCAATCAGAGGCCGCCATTTGCATCTGTCATATTCGTTCTTGTCCGTTAGATGTATTCTCGGCTGTCCAATCAGAAATCGCCGTTTCAGAAAGTTCCATCTTTGCTCGGTGTGACCTAATATGATTCTTACTCATTCATTCATCTGTCTGTACATATGTTAGAAGTCTCTCTTTCGAGATAATTGCGGCCATATTTTTCCATACAAGGAAAAAACGGCCTTTGGTGGCAAGCTCTCACTTCGCCCACTGGAAAATCTCCTCTCTCCTCGTGCAAAGATCACACCCGGCCAAGGGTACACCTTCAAGGCAGGTCAGGCATCGCTGGCGATGGTAGCGGAGATCTCCGGGCTCTCCCCTGGTTGAGCTGTAACCCACACTGAAGAAATCATCTATCATTTCCATAGTTATGGGCGGGTATCTTTTGGTAACTCTTTTGGGTCAATCTTCAACGATTGCTCGTCTGCCTTGGAATTGGCTGGCTTTTCCATTTGATCGGGTCTGGTACAGGTTGTGAGAAATGTACATCTAACATGCGTGTTTCCGTATTTATAGTTAGAGGCGAGGTGACCGTCCTATCGACCAATCAGAAGCCATCATTTCAGAAAGTTTAATCTTCGTTCAGTGTAACCTAAACGTCTTCGGGCAATCCATGATACTGAAGCTCGGAGCTCTTACTTCTCCCATTCAACACTGGGATCAATTTCCATCGGCTCTTAAATTCGCGGCGGCGGATCGACCTTCATGGGTTCTTCCATTCTCAGATGCATTCCCGTAGAAACTGAAATATCCGGTCTCGAGAGTGGCGAGCGTGATCCGTGTATGACATGTTGGTGCCGTCTCAATTGACTGAGATGCTTAAAGACTATATCACAGTCTGCACACGTATGCGTGGGTACTTCGTGGCGTGCATGTGTGTGACAACAGAAATTGTCCAGGCGATGAAAGCGCTTCGAGCAAGTTGTGCAAGAGTACATATCGGCTGTGGATCAGGAAATGATTGCCGTAAAAATTCTGGATCTTATAGGCCAACATAGGAGTACCCGGAAGTTCCACAGTCCCGGATGTTCCACAGTCCCCGAATGTACAAGAACCAGGATGTACACGGATGTAAAAGTCCCCAGATGTAAAAGTGCCCGAATGTTCGCGAATGTTCCACCATCCCGGACTTCTATCAGGCCCGGATTCTCTTTCGGAACATATGGAGGCTCTGAAGAGCCGTTCTTTTCTGTCGCTGTAAGACGGAACAGTCATTGCCACAGCGACAGGGTCAATAGGCCAAAGGTCATTGTTAGACCAACGAGCCGTCGCTCGTTCCGGCGTGAGAGCTCATGATCCATAGCCCGGACATCAAGGATGGCTGTCATAGTCCAGTAGTGGTGGGTGATAGCACACCTCTCCATCGAGTCCACTCTGTGGAGAACCGCTTCTGTGAACTCTTTCAGGATCTGGCGTCGCCTCTTGTTGTCGTCGCCTTCTCCAAACATGGACCGAACCACTGCGCGGTGACCCGTGAGTGAATTAACCACGGTCGCATGATGTAAAATGCGAGACGCAAAGGGATGGGTCTCCATCATGGCTCTGCAACAGTAGGAATGGGGTGTGGGGTTCAGAGGGACGTGTTTTATAGACCATGTTACACATGCGCGCCTACACGTAGCTCTACGAGTGTAGTCCGTGATAAGTAGAGAGCAACAACAACAACAACAACAACAACAACAACAAAGATTACAGGTCAATCCTTTTATTATCCCCTCCATCACAGCACATCCCCGCTGGGGGAACCGCTATGGGTATGTTTACAATTCACTTATGCTATTGTCCGTGTATTTAGAAGTTCATTGTGCTGATCTCAGACTGCTCTTGTTCAATCAGAAGCTGACCCTCCGAATAAGTATAAGTCATGTTGAAGGATGGAACACAAACTGTGAAAGTCTTTCGAATTGGTGGGGATCAACTGAGTGTGAAGTCTGAAGACTCGACTGCAATGTTGGCATTCATGGCTGTGTCCCTTGTGGGCCGACCGTTGATGTCGCCGTAAATTATCCTTACGATTAAATGACTTCCTGCAGATCGAGCATGTATACTCGCCAACAGCACCTTGAAAAGTAGACTCATGGATGGGGTCAAACATCACGGATTCCTCAACCCTCAAGCGTGCATGTCCATGGATTACACGTTGGTGAAATCTCAACTGGCTGTGTAGTCTGAAGCGGTGTCCACAATCCCCACATTGATGCCTGGATGTCTCATGGTGACACCGTTCATGGCGGTGTAAATTATCCAGGCGATTAAATGTGTCCCCACAGGTCTCGCAGGTGTACTGGGCAGTAGCGTCGTGGATGGTAGACTCATGGCGTTGTAAGTCGTGCAAGCGTGTAAAGGACTTGGAGCAATTGGTACACGTGAACATCGTGTCGTAAGTGGTTGAACGAATGTCTGCTGAAAGTGTCAGGCCGCTTCCCTTTTATAGCAAACTAGCTGTTGATCTATTTTTAGAACACTCAGTTCAACTACCCCCAAGTCGAGGACCGAAATGTACTGGTGAACGACTGGGCCTGTGTGTGTGTGTGTGTGTGTGTGTATGTGTGGGCAGTGGATTTTACATCCGGGACCTTGTCAACATCCGGGTTTCCCAATGGGTTTTTTCCCGTCGGTCCTCCGTCTTCCATCCGGGTACTGTGGTTTTACATAGCATCGGTATCATTTTGATCACCATGGTAGCCAAAAGTTTGACCTGAAGTACATTTATTTTTACCGTTACTACCGGAACTGGAAAATTCGTCCCCATGGACAATACTTCCGCCCGCATGGTAATACGATCCTCCACATGCCGTAGGGTCACTCACCGTCATCGTATAGGGATGTTCTACTCTACTTGATGGACCTATAGCGGGACTCGGTGGTGTCTCTTGTCCATGCATTAGGCGCACATGTCTGAGCATATTGTCGCGACGAGAGAGTGTCTTCTGACAGAACGGACATGTACTCGACATGGTTCCCGGTTAGAGGGCGGATACAGACTGAGGCTAATGGTGTACAAACGACCTTATATGATCACTCACTCACTCACTCACTCTCACTAACTCACTCACTTACTCACCATCGTTAGTGCGTCCATGCGTTAAGACGGGCGCTGGGAACGCCTCACGGACGTTGAGCATGCCTCAATCACTCAATCACTCACTCACTCACTCACTCGCACTAGCTCACTCACTCACTCACCATCGTTAGTGCGTCCATGCGTTAAGACGGGCGCTGGGAACGCCTCACGGATGTTGGGCATGCCTCAATCACTTACTCAATCACTCACTCACTCACACACACACTCTGACTGGCCCTCGCATATATCGGTTGTGCATAAGCGCATCTGCAGTCCCATTGACACTAGAGGGCGCTGTTGACCTACTTGTGACGTCATCTGTCGTTTTGACCACTCGTGGCCCTGGTGTCAATAGGACCGCAGATGCGCTTATGCGCAACCGATATATGCGAGGGTCAGTCAGAGTGTGTGTGAGTGAGTGATTGAGGCAAGCCCAACGCCCGTGAGGCGTTCCCAACGCCCGTCTTAACGCATGGACGCACTAATGATGGTGAGTGAGTGAGTGAGTTAGTGAGAGTGAGTTAGTGAGAGTGAGTGAGTGAGTTAGTGGTTGAGTGAGTGGTTGAGTGAGTTAGTGAGAGTGAGTTAGTGAGAGTGAGTGAGTGAGTGAGTGAGTGGTTGAGTGGTTGAGTGAGTGAGTGATTAAGGCATGCGCAACGTCCGTGAGGCCTTCCCAACGCCCGTCTTAACGCATGGACGCACTAACGATGGTGAGTGAGTGAGTGGGTTAGTGAGAGTAAGTGACTGACTGACTGACTGACTGAGTGATTGAGGCATGCTCAACGTCCGTGAGGCGTTCCCAACGCCCGTCTTAACGCATGGACGCACTAACGATGGTGAGTGAGTGAGTTAGTGAGTGAGTGAGTGAGTGAGTGGTCATATGAGGTCGTTTATAAACCATTAGCCTCAGTCTGTATCCGCCCTCTGACCGGGAACCATGTCGAGTACATGTCCGTTCTGTCAGAAGACACTCTCTCGTCGCGACAATATGCTCAGACATATGCGTCTAATGCATAGACAAGAGACACCACCGAGTCCCGCTATAGGTCCATCAAGTAGAGTAGAACATCCCTATACGATGACGGTGAGTGACCCTACGGCATGTGGAGGATCGTATTACCATGCGGGCGGAAGTATTGTCCATGGAGACGAATTTTCCAGTTCCGGTAGTAATGGTAAAAATAAATGTACTTCAGGTCAAACTTTTGGCTACCATGATGATCAAAATGATACCGAAGCTACTGACGCCGATGATGATGATGATAATGATGATGACAATGATGGTGATGATGAAGGTAATGGTGACGATGATGATGACGGAGAAGTTACGGATGATGATGCTGATGCTGGTGATAACGAGGATGTCGAGAATGACGTGCGTTTGTGGGATGTCTTCGCGGATAAAGCGATTGATGATCATGAATCCGATATAAACGACCTTGCGGAAGTTTACGAAGAAGGCGGAATGGATGAACCAATTGCGCATCAGATGGCATATGACAAGCTTTTACCCAGAATACAGACAAGGTTCCGAAATATCTACGTCCGTAATTTAAGGTTATGGAGAAAACTACGGAAGCACCCGATTCATCAGAAAGTAATGGCGACTAAGAAACGGATGCGCGAGGAAGACGACTTATCAAACAATGAAGTGGAAGAATCTGCCGCTGAGATGCGTAAATTCTTAATAAACAGACTTTTACCGCGCGAGTACACAAGACAACCGATCAAACCTTTTGATTAGTTGATTTCGCCACCAGGACGTACCGTTGCATTCGTTATCGATATACCCTCAGCTCTTTCACAGGGTTATGGAAATGAAATTGACGTTTGGGTACTAGGATTGCTCAGTTTGTATTTTCGTTTTGAAACTGTCATTACTAAATTAATTTGTATAAATAAATATATACTTTGAACTTTAACAACCGAAGTTGTGGTCTTCTTTCTTTCGGCCACAGTCTAGAGTCGTTTCGATATGACTTTATATGGGTGATAGTCGGTTACAACGGGTATCCAGTGATAATAAATATACCATCCATAGATAGGTGTAGCAATTCTTTATTGTTATTATTGGTTTTGATTATTTGGAAAGTTTCATTCGCCAGTGACCACAAAACTTACAACTACACAAGTTGGACAAATATCAACCCCTGAATGACACGCGTCGGGCGAAACACGAGCACTTTCTGCATAAACTAAGTCGACATCTACCACAAACTTCAACGCCTAATGACTGGTTACAGTTTTTGCAAACTCGGGGTGGAAATAAACGGGCTAATTCTTCCACACATTTTCGTGTTTTAATCCCCGGTAGTGAAGAGGAATCATTTAGGAGAATGGTTGTCGGACTTCTTATATTCACATTCCAATCATCGTCATTATAAACGGGCCTGTTTCAACGACCGCATCTACGGCAAATGCATTCTCCAAACTTGGCCAGCCCGAACTACCTAAAACGTCCGCATTTCCTCGTACGAATCCAGCCCACGCAGAGTTGTTAGCCTATAAAAAATATACAGTTGAAATATTAAAAGTGAGCAGACATTATATTCAAATCGGTTATAATCGATCATTTACAACGCCGTTCGCTATGTACATCATTATAATAATTATGATAAAACGTATCGGTATTATCTGTGAGTAAGTTGTAATAAAATCGTAATACTTACGGACGATTCTTTAGGTTCGCTGGTATTTTCCAGTAAATTTGCCATTCCGAAGTAAGAGATAAATCGAATAATATTATCCGTATATATCTCGAAAAGCAGTTCTCAAATAATGATTTATTTCACGGTATATCCTTTCAACTCTTATTATATGTCGATCGTATTGCATAATTCCATATCCTAACTAACTCGATATCGTTCTATAAATATAAACACCCAACACCAAATGTCGCCATACATGGATTGAAATAACCCACGAGGCTTATAGCCGATTCTGTTTATTCTATCACACGTGTTACACCGTCAACTATAGTACAATCTTACGGTGGCCCGTTAGGGCCATTGTCGTTTTCTTTTGATTTCCTATGTTTTTCTTCTATTTCCGAAGAAACCAACTTAATTTTCTAGATTTTCTTTGTATTTTCCAAGAAATCAACTGAATTTTTAGCGAATTCATAGCAATATTCTGCGAATTTTCCGTGTTCAACGACGTAAAAACAGAGACAAAATCGAAGAAAAACCTACGAAATTCTTGAAAAACACCAAATATAATTTCCTCCGCGGATATAATATTTCCACCGCGGATATAATATTTCCTCCGCGGATATAATCATTTCCTCCGCGGATATAATATTTCCTCCGCGGATATAATATTTCCTCCGCGGATATAATCATTTCCTCCGCGGATATAATATTTCCTCCGCGGATATACTATTTCCTCCGCGGATATAATCATTTCCTCCGCGGATATAATATTTCCTCCGCGGATATAATATTTCCTCCGCGGATATAATCATTTCCTCCGCGGATATAATATTTTCTCCGCGGATATAATATTTCCTCCGCGGATATAATCATTTCCTCCGCGGATATATTTCCTCCGCGGATATAATATTTCCTCCGCGGATATAATCATTTCCTCCGCGGATATAATATTTCCTCCGCGGATATAATATTTCCTCCGCGGATATAATCATTTCCTCCGCGGATATAATATTTCCTCCGCGGATATAATATTTCCTCCGCGGATATAATCATTTCCTCCGCGGATATATTATTTCCTCCGCGGATATAATATTTCCTCCGCGGATATAATCATTTCCTCCGCGGATATAATATTTCCTCCGCGGATATAATATTTCCTCCGCGGATATAATCATTTCCTCCGCGGATATAATATTTCCTCCGCGGATATAATATTTCCTCCGCGGATATAATATTTCCTCCGTGGATATAATATTTCCTCCGCGGATATAATTAATTTCCTCCGCGGAGGAAATTCACGTGACTTGAGTACTAGAAAGGCGGCAAATTCATTAGCATTTTTGAGGCTGAGGAGTGAGGCTGATGTGCAGGTGGCGTCACGATGGCGTCACTATGACGTCACATCCGGTGACATCCGGATCAAAGGTCACATCCGGTCACGTGGCAACCGCGTCACTTCCTGTGACGTCACAATGGCGTCATTATGACGTCACATCCGGTGACAGCCGGGTCAAAGGTCACATCCGGTCACGTGGCATCCGGTAACATTCGGGTGACTTCCTGTGACTTCGCTTCCGGTCACCTGGCGGCCCAGCAAGAGTTATCTGCCCCTACCTAATACCCCAGTGACTTCCAATGTTAATCTCATGCAGGTATGGGAAAGGGGGCTTGAAGATGTCTTTGAACGCCACTATGAGATTCGCCCCCGTTTTCGTCCGGATGGGTACCACCCACGCATACTTCGATAGGATATCGATGCACGTCAAGATATACCGATTCCCATCGTTGTGTTTGGCAAAGGAACTCATATCGACCAAATCTGCTTGCCACTGGGCATCTATTCCTCCCACGATGACCCGGTTCCGTAGAATATGGCGACGGACAGATCGATGTAACTATTTTGGGAGTAGCTAATTACGAATCCGGGATGAAATTTTACATAAAGCGCGTTAAATTAGGATCTGTCTATTGACGCTTGGGTTAAATTGATTTTTAATGAATTTAATTATTTAATAATTAAGGTAAAATTTATTTTCAAAATCTGACCTCGGATTCGTGATCTGCGTTATCCATATTACTTTATGACGAAGTTTAGAGTAATTCGGAACAGTGGAATTGGGTGCCGCCCATTGAAGCCTGGGTTAAATTGATTTCTAATAAAATTAATTATTTAATAATTAAGATAAAATAGATTTTACAATCTGACCTCGGATTCGTCATCTACGTCCTCGACAATACTTTAGGACGAAGTTTAATGTAATTCGGAACAGTGGAATTGAGTCTGTCCATTGAAGCCTGGGTTACATTGATTTTTTACATGCAAATTCTACATGTAACGCCGACCCCTAGCATGTTGTGACCGCGAGTTTGCGACACCCATTGCACACACAAATATGGGTCGCACCTCTATGGATAGCTGAGACAGTGAAGTTGTGCACAGAGGTATGGGTTTATGTTTTCCAACTCAAATCTCGCAAGCCAGGGTCAAAATGTAAATGTCATATCGGTGCACAAAGGGGAACCGATAATAGAATTAACAGCCTGATTGTTGCGGAGTGTCCTTGGTCACCCTTATTTTGTATCCAAGCGTGCGATACACCAAATGAAAGCCCATCGCTTAGTCTTTTATTTAATATTTTTTTGATGTTCAACAATGTTGACCAGCAGAAGGCTGTCCATTTTTCTACATGGGGTATATTTAGCAATACAGTGACAAATTCTACATGTAACGCCGACCCCTAGCATGTTGTGACCGCGAGTTTGCTACACCCATTGCACACACAACTATGGGTCGCACCTCTATGGATAGCTGAGGAAATGTAGTTGTGCATAGAGGTACGGGTTTATGTTTTCCAATTAAAATCTCGCAAGCCAAGGTCAAAAGTTAATTTTTGAACTCATTTTGATACTTTTTCGGTCGAAATTTTTTGGGTCACCGATTCCTTTCAAATTTGGTGAACTGGTAGTACTCACCTAGCTGATTACGAATCTGCAATCAGAATTGACGTAGGTCTCTAAGTTTTTTTTAAAAGAATTTTTGAAATACTGAAAATTTGGCATCTACCTTGGGGCTGAAATGGTCTGAAAAATTCGACCTTCACCGATTAACCTCAAACTTCGCACTAAAGTATACTGGAGGTCGTAGGTCACGAATATGATGTCAGATTTGACCTTGACCTTGACCTTCATATTAAAATGGCGATTCGAAAATTTGGGTATGACTTTGACCTTGGCGCAAGGTAACAAGATATTGTCAGACGACCTTGACCTTTTGATATGTCATGACCCCATGACCTCTGCGTTGACCCATGGCATCGAACTTGACCTTTGGCCTTGGGTTTAAAAATGCGATGGTACAATTGGAATGCACTATCGCAAATTTTATCTTGATGTCAGAGGTCAAGGTCAAGGTCATGGATCAACTCAAAGGTCACGGGGTCATCACATATCAAAAGGTCAAGGTCGTCCGACATTATCTTGTGACCTTGCGCTAAGGTCAAAGTCATACCCAAATTTTCTAATCGAGATTTTGATATGAAGGTCAAGGTCAAGGTCAAAACTGACCTCAGATTCGTAATCTCTGACCCCGATATAGGTTTAGGGCAAAGTTTGAGGTCAATCGGTGACAGCAAAAATTCTGACCAAAATTTCGCTAAGGTGTTAATATTAATGTTAATATTAAAATGGCGATTCGAAAATTTGGGTATGACTTTGACCTTGGCGCAAGGTAACAAGATATTGTCAGACGACCTTGACCTTTTGATATGTCATGACCCCATGACCTCTGCGTTGACCCATGGCATCGAACTTGACCTTTGACCTTGGGTTTAAAAATTCGATAGTACAATCGGAATGCATTATCGCAAATTTTACCTTGAGGCCAGAGGTCAAGGTCAAGGTCATTAGTCAACTTAGAGGTGACGGGGTCGCCACATATGAAAAGCTCATGGTCGTCCGACAATATCTTGTGACCTTGCGCTAAGGTCAAAGTCATACCCAAATTTTCTAATCGAGATTTTAATATGAAGCTCAAGGTCAAAGTCAAATCTGACCTCATATTCGTGACCCACGACCTCCAGTATACTTTAGTGCGAAGTTTGAGGTCAATCGGTGAAGGTCGAATTTTTCAGACCATTTCAGCCCCAAGGTAGATGCCAAATTTTCAGTATTTCAAAAATTCTTTTAAAAAGAACCTAGAGACCTACGTCAATTCTGATTGCAGATTCGTAATCAGCTAGGTGAGTACTATCAGTTCACCAAATTTGAAAGGAATCGGTGACCCAAAAAATTTCGACCGAAAAAGTACCAAAATGAGTTCAAAAATTAACTTTTGACCTTGGCTTGCGAGATTTTAATTGGAAAACATAAACCCGTACCTCTATGCACAACTACATTTCCTCAGCTATCCATAGAGGTGCGACCCATATTTGTGTGTGCAATGGGTGTCGCAAACTCGCGGTCACAACATGCTAGGGGTCGGCGTTACATGTAGAATTTGTCACTGTATTGCTAAATATACCCCATGTAGAAAAATGGACAGCCTTCTGCTGGTCAACATTGTTGAACATCAAAAAAATATTAAATAAAGACTAAGCGATGGGCTTTCATTTGGTGTATCGCACGCTTGGATACAAAATAAGGGTGACCAAGGACACTCCGCAACAATCAGGCTGTTAATTCTATTATCGGTTCCCCTTTGTGCACCGATATGACATTTACATTTTGACCCTGGCTTGCGAGATTTGAGTTGGAAAACATAAACCCATACCTCTGTGCACAACTTCACTGTCTCAGCTATCCATAGAGGTGCGACCCATATTTGTGTGTGCAATGGGTGTCGCAAACTCGCGGTCACAACATGCTAGGGGTCGGCGTTACATGTAGAATTTGCATGTAAAAAATCAATGTAACCCAGGCTTCAATGGACAGACCCAATTCCACTGTTCCGAATTACATTAAACTTCGTCCAAAAGTATTGTCGAGGACGTAGATGACGAATCCGAGGTCAGATTGTAAAATCTATTTTATCTTAATTATTAAATAATTAATTTTATTAGAAATCAATTTAACCCAGGCTTCAATGGGCAGCACCCAATTCCACTGTTCCGAATTACTCTAAACTTCGTCATAAAGTAATATGGATAACGCAGATCACGAATCCGAGGTCAGATTTTGAAAATAAATTTTACCTTAATTATTAAATAATTAAATTCATTAAAAATCAATTTAACCCAGGCGTCAATAGACAGATCCTAATTTAACGCGCTTTATTTAAAATTTCATCCCGGATTCGTAATTAACTACTCCCAAAATAGTTACATCGATCTGTCCGTCGCCATTTTCTACGGAACCGGGTCATCGTGAGAGGAATAGATGCCCAGTGGCAAGCGGATTTGGTCGATATGAGCGCCTTTGCCAAACACAACGATGGGAATCAGTATATCTTGACGTGCATCGATATCCTATCGAAGTATGCGTGGGTGGTACCCATCCGGACGAAAACGGGGGCGAATCTCATAGTGGCGTTCAAAGATATCTTCAAGCCCCCTTTCCCATACCCGCATGAGATTAACATTGGAAGTCACTGGGGTCTTAGGTAGGTAGGGGCAGATAACTCTTGCTAGGCCGCCAGGTGACCGGAAGCGACGTCACAGGAAGTGACCCGGATGTCACCGGATGCCACATGACCGGATGTGACCTTTGACCCGGATGTCACCGGATGTGACGTCATAATGACGCCATCGTGACGTCACAGGAAGTGATCCGGTTGTCACGTGACCGGATGTGACCTTTGATCCGGATGTGACGTCATAGTGACGCCATCGTGACGTCACCTGCACATCAGCCTCACTCCTCAGCCTCAAAAATACTAATGAATTTGCCGTCTTTCTAGTACTCAAGTCACGTGGATTTCCTCCGCGGAGGAAATTAATTATATCCGCGGAGGAAATTGATTATATCCGCGGAGGAAATTAATTATATCCGCGGAGGAAATTGATTATATCCGCGGAGGAAATTAATTATATCCGCGAAGGAAATTGATTATATCCGCGGAGGAAATTAATTATATCCGAGGAGGAAATTGATTATATCCGCGGAAGAAATTAATTATATCCGCGGAGGAAATTGATTATATCCGCGGAGGAAATTAATTATATCCGCGGAGGAAATTGATTATATCCGCGGAGGAAATTAATTATATCCGCGGAGGAAATTGATTATATCCGCGGAGGAAATTGATTATATCCGCGGAGGAAATTAATTATATCCGCGGAGGAAATTGATTATATCCGCGGAGGAAATTGATTATATC
>JAVTVY010056962.1:0-29274 GCA_036873755.1 Hanleya hanleyi | reverse complement strand
GGGTGAGACTAATTGTGTACGTTTCATAGGCTGAGTATTTGAATTCCATGCAGCATTAGCTCATCTCCTGTGATGCATCACTCGTTTTTTTTTACTGCATGAACACGACAGATGCAATTTTACTGCGCAGCATCATGTGTTCAAGTAGGGAGGCATGCCCAATGCATTCTACATGTAGCTATAGACGGTTTAATCTAAGGTTATACAGACTTCTAGTTGATGTGCTTCTGTTACCACTGATTTCCCGCCTAGAGTTATAGCAAGGATATTCATCCACAACAATTTGTTTGTTCATGTTATTCTGCCAACCTTTATGTAACGGTAGACTAGAGTCAAGCAATAAAAATAATTGAATAGAAATTGTATCACATATGCATTCAGTGCAAATGTTGGTAAATGGTCACCAAATATAGATTGAATACGTAGATCATCATGGTCCTGAGGTCAAGTATCCTTTCACCTTTCTAGGCCTACCGGTCTAAGCCTTGCCAGTATTTACAAATTATTTCCCATCACATCATGTGTTGATGTAACCATCGATCTACCACAAATCCAATCTGCTGGTCTAAACCTGATAAGAAATGTACAATAGATAAAGCCAGAAACAGAGACAAGAATATTTCTTTGCTCACTTCTAGGCTTTTCTATTTCATATTATTTAAAAAGTCTAGGTCTAATTCAAATAAAAAAGTTTTTTTTTTTACATTTGAACTCTCCATATTATGCAAGATGTAGATCGTACCAGTATTTTGAGCCCTAATTCTTGTAGGGAAACGGTAATTTGAAATATAATTATAATGCCACAATTGGCCTGGTGGAGCTTTTTGAAGTTTTCAATTCCCCAAATTGTGGCTTGTGCACCAAACCCGAACATTTTTAAAGATTTATAGAAATATTTTGCAAATGCACTTCGAATTTCAGGGATTTTTTTTTCTTCCGTCAATTGCGGCTGTTGACACTGATTAGGTTACATACATACATTAGTGTATTAGGTTGATAATTTACTGGTAGTACAACAGCGCGTATTGCGGACGGGAGGCAAAGGCATGCGCCATGGTTGGAGCAGTGTCGGAAACTGGGGTATCAGTAATCATGGTAATGAAGGTATATCATGTTTTCTTCGCCCATACAAGACACATGATACCGGCACACCAGTTTTTAAGCCAATGACCTCCCTCTCGCCCCCACACAAACAGAACTACGTCTTGTCTGCTTTTTGAGCGATAATCCATCACCTTTTATTCACCATCCTGCATTTTCGCGCACCTTGCACTTCCGGACACCATTTATACCGTAGTTCACAAAAGAGTTAAAATAAGGCCCCCTACAACGTTGAAAATATTTTACTTGGCTAAGTTCGTCAAAATCTGTTTTGTGGAACGCACTTAAGTCAGAAACCAAAGTGAACTTAGCCAAGCAAAAATATCGCACTCAAGTCAAAAACTTAAGTCGACTTTCGAGAAATCGGCCCCAGCTGCTTATTTTTGCTTTTAATTTGGGAGTATTATGCGCTAAAATCATGTACCGCACCGACATGTACATTATCCTGTCAATTTATGTGATCCTTGATCATTTTGATACAGTATTGATAAAATATATTGTTATACATGTACTACCTATACCTACAAACATGTACATTTGTACCCAACTAAATTAAATTTCCTGAGTTATTCAGTGAGCAGGATACATGTACTTACATGACTTATGGTGAGCATGTTGATTGGTTAATTTTTGCTGGGGATGATGTGCAAGTATTAGTTCCTCAACATGGAGGTGTTCAGGAGGTGCCTCTGTTTATTTTAATTGATATGCACTGCAGTTACATTTGTACATCCTGCATTCAATTATGTACTCCTGGAAAGATACATATCCATGCAGTGCACCTGTATGACATTGTATGTATTGATAGCAATAGGACAGTCAAGGATCTGTAGTATAATTAGTGTAAATCAACCTACTAAATTTCAATAATCTCCAATCAGTCATGACTCCTGTCCATCTTTCTAATAAAAGTTTGATGATACAGGATTGAATCTAGTTAATACAATAATATATATGCTGAAAAAACAATAAACAAAACTAAAAATTCTCTACTGACCTACCTTTTGATGGAACTCGTTAACTGAAACACATACATTATTATGAACTAATTATGGTTTAGCGGTAGTACAGAAGGTCCAATAGGGCAGTTAATGACCTGCATGTTAAGCAAGGAGAGAGAGTTGCATTTACAAAGACCAGCATACATTGAGCAGTTTTTATACGCCCCGCCCCGCCAAAATGGCGGACGTATTATGTGATGGCGGTTTCCGTCCATCAGTCTGTGTGTCCGTCTGTCCGTCCCCCGTGTCCGCTCTATATCTGGAACAGTTTTCTATTTACAGTTCCAATTTTTGGTGAGTGGATACCCTATGGGGAGACGATGTGTCGCGTACAGAAATGAAGGTCGAGGTCAGAGGTCAAAGGTCACTGGCCTGAAAAACGGGAAATCACTGAAGTTTTCGTGACCGGTCTATATCTCTGAATGTTTTCTATCGACAGTTGCAATTTTTTGTGAGTGGATACATCAGGTGGAGACGATGTGTCGAGGTCAGAGGTCAAAGGTCACTTTTGCCTAAAAATCAGGAAATCAATGATCATTGATAGTTTTCTATTTACAGTTCTGATTTTTGGTGAGTGGATGCCCTAGGGTGGAACGATGTGTTGCATACCAAATGTAAGTCGATGTCAGAGGTCAAAGGTCAGTGTGACCGAAAAATCAGGAAATCATAAAAAAAAAAATTGTGAGTGGATTCAATAGGGGGAAATGAAGTGTTGCATACCAAAACTTAGGTCAAGGTCAAAGATCACTGTGACCCCAAAATTAGGAAATTATTAAAAATAACTTTTTCGTGTGTCAGTAGATACATTAGGGGGACATGATGTGTCACATACCAAAATGTAGGTCAATATCAAAGATCAAGGTCACTGTGACCCCAAAATCATTAAATTGTTAAAAATCATGATTTTTTGTGTCCATTGATATATTAAGGGGAGACGATTTTGTCATGTACCAAAATTTAGATCAAGGTTAATAGTCAAGGTCACTGTGACCCCAGAATCAAGAAATTTTTTAAAATTACTTTTCTGTGTCAGTAGATACATTAGGTGGACATGATACCCTAGAGTGGAACGATGTGTTGCATACCAAAGTAAGTCGAGGTCAAAGGTCAGTGTGACAGAAAAATCAGGAAATCATTAAAAATTTATAATTTTTGGTGAGTGGATTCAGTAGGGGGAAATGAAGTGTTGCATACCAAATTGTAGGTCAAGGCCGCAGGTCAAGGTCACTGTGACCCCCAAAATTATGAAATGGTTAAAAGCCATGATTTTTTGTGTCTATTGATACACTGAGGGAAGACGATGTGTCATGTACCAAAATTCAGGTCAATGTCAAGGTCACTGTAACCCCAAAATCAGGAAATCATTAAAAATTACTTTTTATATCAAGACACCTTATACTTACCTTGTGCATAATATTTAATATTATGCAATACTGTTGGGTAAATTCTAAACCTCTTATACCAAATGCCAGAAAAAACGGACACCCCCCTCTGGGGCCTCCATCAACTCCGGCGTCCTTGACCGCTCCATGTTCCCGCCAAAAACTTAAGACCTCAGTTTGATTTCTAGCACGATCAAACCCACACGTGAATTTACTGTGCTCCTCAACTAAGGAGATTCATATACATTCATTGGATTTACTCGTGCTCTCAAGCCTCCCGTATTGGTCCGTGAGTTTTTACATTTATGTACTTTCTCATTATACCGAATTCCTTACCGCATTTCATTGTATATTTTTTAAAAATATGTACAGTAGAAATCCTCAGTGTATTGGGATCGCTCAGATATGGCGCTCGCCATTCTGTAAACAAGCATATCGGGTCTATGCTTTCACTATGGGATTATTCTGCTCTGCATCGAGAATAATATATACGTTGTTTCATTGTAAATCGTATACCATTGTGATAAATATGTTAAATGTCTGGCACGACAAGGCTGGCACGACAAACTATGGCACGGAATTGGCTTTTGCGATCATAGGTTACGTTGAGCGTTACCATGGTTACTGATCTTGTAAGGGACTCTTGTTGACATGTTACTAGGCAGCCATTTTGACCGACAGCACACCTCTCACGAGATAGTGCGTCGGAGTCATAGAGTCCTTTGCTGGAGAAGTTACGTAACCTCTTTGTTACTGTGAATTCTTTGTGCGAATTTCTATAGGTAGTTGGATATACCTTGGCAAGACAATGCATGTACATGTAGACAGCTATACTAATAGCTTGAGCTCTGTACTGATATTCGCACTTTGGATTTACGTTTCAGAGAACGGTGTATATCACAACAATAGCACATTGTTGTCTGTATATTAGTAGAACGATGCGAGGTATTTTTTGGCATGTTATGGGAATAAAATACTGTCTAGAATGTTTCACGTTCCAAACATTCTTTCGCTCCAATACTATTTACAGTTTGATGTATATAGGTGTACCGTAATTATCAACTATACGTTTGCACATGTATAGTAGTTCAACATGTGGTGCTGCAAAGGTATTTCAGTACAAGTGGGGCTATACTGATACCTATACAGTGAATCACTATTCATTGTTGCGCATTACGGTGTTGTACGCTTGATTTTTACGAATGGACAGTTACGATGGGGTCCATCTCTTATAATATACCTAGAAACTGAGACTTTCTTTGATTGAGCTAGTTTCTGTACACATAGTGGCATCTATGATGTTGTGGCGGTATGATTATACATGAGGTCCGTAGTACACTATGAGAGGACTACACCTGTGCGGGATCGTTCTATAAGCCCAGAGCTGGCACTGTGAGAAGTTTAATGCTCTGTATGATATGATTATTGGCACTAATTTAATCATATCTGTATATTTTTCAGAATTATGTCTGACTCGGATAAATCTGGAGAAGCGTCCCCGTCCGGTTGCTCTAAATGCCATCAATGGTCGGTTAAGGGTACCATTGGGCATGAGTGCTCGAAATGTTCGCTATGCACGGAAGGGAATAGGTGCGAGGTATGCTCTGCCTGGCCGGAGGACGTCTTTCAGCGCTGGGTGTTGGTACGTTCACGGTCCGTGGCGGCACTACCGGCCGTGAACCCGGGCACCTCCGATTCGGGTCTTCCTGCTGTATCCCAACCCGTAGGAAGGTTTATACCCGAAGCGGAGCTAGATGCACGTTTTGCAGAGCTTTATCGTGCTCTGGGCCTGTCCCAGGGCGCGACGGCTGCCAGCGAAACAGGCACACCGGTGTTCGTGGTCCCCCGTATAGGGAGCGCTGCGTTGGGAAAGCCCCCTGCTTCTTCTTCGACCAAGAAACGCAGGGCGCGCAAGTCGAAGGTGCTAGCCAAGACTCCGCGCGGCCCGTCTGAGACTTTTGTAGTTCCATCCAAGCCATCGAGTGCTCCTACGACTCCAGTCGCTAGTGAGACACCGTCCGATCCCTCTCGGGGTGATAGCCGATGCCGGGTTGCTAGCCCGTGCTCGTGATCATGACCCCGTTCAACCAGGAACATCCGGCCTCGGCCGTGACGGTTACCCATTGAACGGGGATCATATCCAATCCTCTTGGTCATGCCCCACGGGTGACCTAGTATCTTGTTTCGGCTCCGTCATCGGCTCTATTGATGATCGGTTGCTTGAGGATACGGATATGGAGGTCGGTTCAACGTCCGGAGAGGACCCCGTCCCTCACGTCGACTTGGACCAGGAGCAAGTGGGTACCATCGATGATACCATCGATGCGGCTCTTCTGCGGGCTGCCGCTCAACAGAAGATGCCGGGAGGCCCACAGCTCCTTACGCTCGGCCATATGTCCTCTTGGACTAGGTCGTTAGCGTATGCTGCTGAAGTGTGCGGTGTCCCTACGAACACTAAGCAGCAAGAACCCGTTAAGCGATCGCTAACAGGTCAGCCGCCGGAGCTACCCTCGTTAGGGCTAGATCCATTCGTGGATCAGGCTTTCGATGCGCTTTCGGTAAGGCCGCAGGGAAAGGGTAAGCGTTCCCTGCGTACGGCTCCACCCGGGTTCACTGAGCTCTAAAGAGGCCCCCCGTCCGAAGTCAAGCGGACGGAATCGGCTTCGAAGGTTGTACGGCAGTCCGCCTTTTTCCTGACAGGCAAGCATCATCGGGAGGATCTACATCCAAACGATACGTTGCGTCGGTCGGTTGAGGAAGAGCTCAAGGCGGCAGAGTGTTCGGCCCGGGCCGGGTTACGAACCTTTAGCCACCTTCTGCACATGACACACGCATCGCACGTAGCTGCCCTGCAGCGTACGGCTGACGACGCGGTGTCCCGGTTGCACTCCATGGACGCTGAAGCGATTCCGAAACCCGTGGTGCTTCCGGCTGGCGTTGGAGAACCGCTATCGTTTCCTCAAGCACCCCCAGAGTTCTACCACTGTATGCAGTTGGCTACTGCAACGGGGTTGGACCTTCTGACGAGGGTGATAGCCAGAGTGCAGATTGCCCGACGGAGACTCTTCCTGGCTGAGTCTCGACTGGGCTCGAAAGACCATGCGCAGAACCTCATCAACTTACCTCTCGGTAATGAAGAGCTGTTCTCCGACGGACTCAAAGCTTACGCTGCGGAGGGTCATATTGACTCTCAGGAGCTTGAGTCCATGGTCAAACAACACCAGATCCTTGCTAAGGGGAAACACAAAGCTAGCGTTTCCAAGCCCGCTGATCCTTTCTCCGGCTCTTCGAAGCCCAAGAAAGCCAGAAGAGGCTACCGTGGCAAGGGGAAGGGCAAGAAAGGGTCTAACAACCCTTCTAAGCCCGCTGGTAAGGGTGGGAAGCGCACCTGACATGTCAGTGTGCGCTCCCGCACTGCCCAGGACACCAACCTCGAGCTCAGCACGAGTTTGGGGGGGGGCCCCACCGGACACGACACTTCTGTGTCGGTGCCCGGAACTGCCGGTCAGAGGCCGTCTCGCGCATTTCACCTCTTGGTGGAATCTATACAGCGCACACAGCCTAGTAAGGCAGATTGTCGCGGAAGGTTATCGAATGGAATGGAGCGCTCCAAACCGTTCACCTCCGCTGACAGGGACCCCACTGGTGACCCCGTTACCTGGAGACCCCCGTCAAATTACCATTATACGGGACGAGATAACTTCCCTCCTCGCGAAAGCGGCGGTAGTAGAGATGAAAGATCGGGCAACGGATCCGGGGATTTACACCAGGATGTTTTTGGTGTCCAAGAAAACCAGGGGATGGCGACCGGTCCTCAATCTACGGCCTCTCAACCGTTACTTTCGCATCGAGAGATTCAAGATGGAAACTCTTCGATCTGTACGGGCCGACCTTCGGGTCGGCATGTGGGCCGCTTCAATAGATTTGAAGGACGCATACTTTCACGTACCGATCCATTCGGACTACAAAAAGTATCTAAGGTTCGCCATCGACGGCAAGATATTGGAATTCCAAGCGTTACCGTTCGGAATTACATCTGCCCCTCGAGTTTTCACATGGGTAGTGGATGCCCTATCGGTCGTCCTACGGAGGTGTCGTGTGGATATCAGCACCTACATCGACGATTGGTTGGTGATGGGACCGTCGGAAACGGCGGTCACCTATGCGATCAGGTTGACACTATTCCATACGCTTCTCAGCGGCTGGATAGTCAACGTACCCAAGTCAGCGCTGACCCCGGCACAGTTGTTCATACACCTGGGGGTTCAGTTCGATCCCCGGATCGGGCGGGTTCGGCCTTCGCCGGCTGCCCTAGATCTGCTGGAGGAGATGCTCGCGGTGTTCTTCACCTGCCGAGCTCTCCCGGCGAGAGAGTTCTTGCGACTTCTGGGTCGACTGGTCAGTCTGGGAGAAGTGGTCAACTACGGTCCACTTCGACGCAGACCCATACAAATGTACCTTATGGCCTTCTGGAAACAGAGCACAGGTCATTTGAACCAACCAATCCCGATAGACTCGAATCTATTATCAGCCCTCGGCTGGTGGCGGAACCGGGACAACCTCATGATGGGGGCCCCGTTGCATCCGCCGGAATCGAGTCTAGTCCTATTTACGGACGCCTCCATGGACGGCTGGGGAGCACATCCGGACGAGAACCTGGCACAAGGAATGTGGACCGCGCAGGAAAAGACTTGGCATATCAATCTCTTGGAGATGAGAGCAGTCATCCTAGCGTTGAAACGGTTTCTCCCGCAAGAGCGGGAGAAAGTTGTTCTGGTAAGGTCGGACAGCTCAACAGTGGTCGCATACATAAACAAGCAGAGAGGGACCAGATCCCCCCAGCTATGTTTCATGACCTGGAAGCTATTCCAGTGGTGCATCAAGCATCAGGTGACCCTGCGAGCAGCGCATATTCCGGGGATACGGAACGTGCTTGTGGATTCTCTGTCTCGCCAACAGAGGGTCCGTCCGACCGAATGGCAGCTGAACGACTTGGTACTCAGGCAAGTCTTCTTTCAGTGGTCGACTCCTCATGTAGACCTTTTTGCCACGAAGGACAACAAAAAGCTCCCAATATATGTGAGCCCTTTTCCGGATCCATCGGCGCACGCCGTGGATGCACTAGCGGTCCCGTGGTCAGGAATGTACGCTTACGCGTATCCTCCGACCATACTAATTCCGATGGTTCTCAAAAAGATCGAGAATTGCAGAGTCATTCTAATCGCTCCTTTCTGGCCGACACGATCGTGGTTCACGAGTCTCCTCAATCTTGTCGTAGACTACCCACGCATTCTGCCGGATCGTCCAGATCTCCTCACACAATGCCGGGGGCGTCGAGTTCACAACAATCCAGCAATGTTCAAACTGACTGCTTGGAATCTGTCATCGAATCTCGACGTCAGGAGGGCTTTTCTCAACAAGCTGCCAATCTCATGGCACAATGTAGAAGGCCCTCCACCAGACGGGTTTATAACTCTAAACTCAGTCTGTTCTCGGAGTGGTGCGAGAGAAACTATAAGAATCCCTCTCAAACAACTCCGGGAGAAGTAGCAGACTTCTTCGTATTGTTATATGAAGAAAAGGGACTACAACCAGTAACAATAGCTGGTTACCGGTCTGCCATAGCGACAATCCACCCTGGTTTTCGAGACGGGTCTAAGGTTACACAGAGCAAACCATTAGACGACCTGATCAAAGGCATGTTCCACCTACGACCTCGGGTGAAGAAAATGCCTCCTGCATGGAATCTCGAATTGGTCCTAAAGCACTTACGAGACCACCTTTCGAGCCCATGGGTAAGGCCAGCCTTAAGATCTTGACACTTAAGACTGTATTTCTCATCGCTGTGGCGTCCGCTCGACGGAGATCTGAGATCCATGCTCTCTCCACTGAGAAAGATCGCCTACATTTTACGGGCGACGGTCTGCTACTTCAGCCGCGGGCTGACTTTGTGTCGAAAACAGAGACTATCAAACATGGCGCAAAACCCTTGGTTTTAGCTGACCTAGGTAAGTTCTCTCCTGACGATAAATTCTTATGTCCGGTGCGTGCTGTGAAGTATTATATCGAAGCGACCAAACATCTTCGAACTTCAGACAATCATTTGTGGATTACCCATCAGATCAATAACCACAAACCGGCTTCCAAAGACACCATCGTTCGATGGATTGTTGAAACCATTCAGATGGTCTATGCAGCTGCCCAGACTAAAGAGTTTGTTTTCGCCAAAGCCCATGAGACCAGAGCGGTAGCCACTTCGGAAGCGTTATTTAAGGGAGCTTCACTTAGTGACATCATGGATGTTGCTCAGTGGAGATCTGAGGCTACTTTCATCAAGTATTATCTCCTGGACCCTTCTATGTCGACAGCTAGCATTGAAATGGCTACTCTCACTAAAAGGCTGAGCAATGCCGCGCATACTATTCCGGTACCTTCCGTTAGAAAGCGCGTTTCGAGCACTCCTGTCCAAAGGGACCCGCCCGACGCCTATGCACCCTCGGGGAACAAGCCTCGGCCGGAGTCAAGAAAGCATTAAGTGAGTATATCAAATCGTCACAAATAATGTTTACCCTTTGTCATTGGGCTCGTATTATTAGGGTTTTTCCCTAGCAGGTGTACCAAAAGGAAAGCTCGGACTTTCACCAGGGTGGTGCCCCCCTCGAGTTATCAGGTAAGAGGCCTGAGTTACATATCAATGACGGCCTTTTCGCTCTCAAATTGATACAAGTATCTACCTTTTGTCTTTGGTTAGCCTACCCGCCAGGGTTCCCACAAATTCTAGGGTTACCCAACAGTATTGCATAATATTAAATATTTATGCACAAGGTAAGTATAAGGTGTCTTGATATAAAATGATAGGGTTTTTGTAACCCCCCATTTTATGAAAGACCCTTATACTTACCTTGCGATCCCGCCTCCCACCCACACTGTTAATCAAAGACTGGGGGAGGTACATAAATGTTCTTGCTTTAAATGCTATGTTTTTATAGAATCAAACTGAGGTCTTTTGGCGGGAACTTGGAGCGGTCAAGGACGCCGGAGTTGATGGAGGCCCCGGAGGGGGGTGTCCGTTTTTTCTGGCATTTGGTTTAAGATGTTTAGATTATGCACAAGGTAAGTATAAGGGTCTTTCATAAAATGGGGGGTTACAAAAACCCTATCATTTTTTGTGACAGTAGATACATGAAGGGACACGATGTGTTACAAACCAAAATCAAGAAATCTTTAAAAGAAACATTTTCATATGCCTGTTGAAGAGGTCATTTAATGCGATATTGCATTCTGTTCAGTCATCCATTAACATTTGTTGTCCATGCGATATCTCTAGTTTCAAGGTATGGATTGGTACCAAACTTTGGGTTTACCTTACTCGCATGGCAAAGAGGAGCCATATTCATTTTGAGATTTGTCAAAGGTCAAGGTCACAGTCCCCCAAAACTGAATCAAGTTTAGCTAACTATATGCATTAGGTTGGAATATTCAGAGTTGTCTCCCCTACATGTATATGACATTTGTCCTGTGGAGTTGTCTCCCATATTTGATACATGTAAGAAACAGCTACATTCAGTTAAACTGTTGTGAAATAAAAACTGTACACTTACTAATTTAACGAGGAGAGGGGTCTTTTATGAACTTTATACCTGTTTATTAACTCAAGAACAAAGGTTTACTTCATCACTTTCTTCACATTTTTCTTCCTTCATGAACAATTTTCTCGCCTGAAAGGAATTGATTTAAAGGGAAACTACTATTTTCTTGTGTTTGACTATTGTCGATTTCAGTGGGATATGTGAGCTCCCTGCTCCTGTTTCAAGGTCACCTAGTTACCATGAGTTAAGACCATTTTAGTTTATCATTCAATATAAGATGTGAAATATGTTACATTCTCAGAAGCACAAAATCGTAGACCGTTCTCTGGATTGCTAGCTACCAATTGGGATCAAGGCCATTAAACAACCTTGAAATTCAGACCAATGTAATTCCAGATGTACGGGCGTATATTGAAGCCCCTTGGGCTCTTGTTGTAAGTGTCCTCTCGATTGTGAATGAAATTGCTCAAAATTGATTGGTTAAAAATACACACTGGTCACAAAGTATGTACTGCTTCGTTGAGATTTGAGGAAATTGTCGTGACTTAGTTATGTTTGAGTTGCTAACAGGATATTAAAAAAAAACTGCTTGTCCAAAATTACATTTTGACATAAGGTCAGTGTTCCTTGCTTCTAAACCCTGGTCACCGCAGACCTGCCAATGCAAATTGGGAAAACGACAACAAAGACTGTCCATATGTACGTATAGGCAATAAATTCATGTTCTGTTAGACTGTTATATTTTCCATGACCCATAACTTTTCTCATGATAATGTGTATAGGTTATGCACATTCAGAAACAT
The DNA here is from genome assembly GCA_036873755.1 of Hanleya hanleyi. NCBI lineage: Eukaryota > Metazoa > Mollusca > Polyplacophora > Lepidopleurida > Hanleyidae > Hanleya > Hanleya hanleyi. Next base: position 17,398 of record JAVTVY010056962.1, on the reverse strand, counting down.
GATAAAACAAGGGTTTTATGTAACCTCTAGGCAACCAACTTCAGCCGTTCACCATACAATCACGTCTCTGAAAAGGTACATGTAAGCTTATGTAGCATGTATTAAAGCTATATACTAAAATTAATCAGATTTATTGGTATTTTCTTTACCAGATAAAAACACAATGACAACAATTAATATGCACGTCCAGGGGTTATTTTAGACACTTTTCCTTTATATAACTCAATTTCAAAAAGATGAAAAACTCAATTTTTCGGCGCGCCTACGGCGCGCAAAATAAACAACAAAACTAAATTTTTTCGTGTTTTTCATCGCATGCAGTCTGGAAACTCAATTTTTTTATCTTTTTAGTAGGACGCTTACAATAAATAAATTCGCGACAATTTTTCATTGTGAATGAACATGTCAGTAATGTTATGAATCTCATCAAGCAAAGTTGCGTGTCATACATAGCTGCATACAAGTTTGTTTGCTATCCAACTGTGATTGGCCGATTATATTTTGGCTAAAGATGTTAAGTAGAAATACTTCCGTCAGAGATAGCTTCATTTAATTAAAAAATGAGCGCGAATAAAACAAGAGAGTTTTAAAATCCAAGTTATCTCGGGAAGTTCTATTTGGTCGATTATTTTGGGGGTGGGGGAGAGTACTTTAGCTCTGGATTGTGATAGGTCAAAGGTGAAAATATTTTCCCTACAAATAGCTTTAGTTTAAAAAATCTATACATATAGTCAAGAAATAAAAATTGTCCCTTGTACATGTACATTTCCATGAGTTAACCAATCCTTGACAAAGTTGGTGGTTGAGTATTGTAAGTGTCTGGGTATTTGTAAGTGACAGGAAAGAAATGAAGAAATAAATGGTAATAAAAATGTTAATATGAGACGTAAAAAATAAAACAATGGTGGTTGTGAAGTTTTGTGGATTTCACGAAAAAAATCCAATACTGCTTGGTAAATGCAGATAAATGGCCAAAAATTGCAAATTAAACTCAATATGCACCCTATTTTGTAGTATGTGGTGTGGGACTTGTTTACAAAACATACTGGGGTTTCAGAAATTTCCATCGGGCAGAAATAAAATTATTCATAAAAACGTATATTTTGTATGTTATAGCATATATGCCCCCGCATGTAGATCCCCAGTTGCGCAGGAGAGAGTGTGGATCTTTTGTTTTTACACCAATCTGCATTGCTCACTTTGTGTATTTATTCCCAAATGGTACATCAGCTGTATTTTGGGGAATGTCTGTTTTGTTCATTTCTTGTTTCTGGGGAAACGTCTTTCAACGTCACACGCATCCAAGTGAAATGTTGACCGAGAGAAAATGCTTGCCCGTTGTCTTGGTTCCGGAGATTGACGGACAGCGTGTCTCGGAGACCAGACTCATAAGCCACAGCAGTATGACAGCAGTGGTTCCCGAGTGGACTAAAAGAGGGGACGTAACTTTGAAATATCAAAATGGCGGACTAGTTCGATCGTCGAAAACGTGGCCGAACAATTTGCTTTGAAATGAGAAACGTTCAGGACAATGTCTTTATCGGACCTATATGACTGAAATGAGAACAGTTAAAGACCAGACGTCCTTATCGGAGCTATACGATTGAATAATAAAGGTACACAAGTTATCTGTCTGCACATCAGTTACAAATCCTGAGTGCTTATCTCGACTCGAGTGGCGTGGCTGGTCACACGTTTTTTTTTTTCTTTCTCGCGGGGGTTTTGGGGAGGGGGACGGGATAACAGACGACGAAACTCAGTTTAGATTACTCAGAAACTCAATTTATTTCGTAGAAACTCAATTTTTCGCTCGCCTTCGGCGCGTAAATTCTCAAAATTTTAGAAAACTCAATTTTCGGCAATAAAACTCAATTTACAAAATTTTGCAAAAACTCAATTTGTAATTGTTTTTCATCGTGGTTACCACGATGAAAAAAGTGTCTAGAAAAACCCCTGACGTCACCTGTTTTTTGTCATTAGATTGAGAATCTTTCAACATGCTCAGGGTTTAATTTATTCTGCAGCAAAGAGTTAATCTTGACAAAAAGCCTTTCATTTATCTGTATTCTTGAATACATTATTGTTTTTTTCAATTCGTTAATCGTATACACATAATTGTACACGTCCTGTATGTAAATGTACCCCTTGTAATCTGTAGCTTACATTTACATGTTAAAAACTAGTCATTAGGCCAAGCAAAGATGTTTTTGTTTCCGATAATAGAGCATACATGTCATTGCATGACCAGTGCCCATCGTACCACAATGGAAGAGTGCCGAAGTAAAACCAAACCAAACCATTCGAAACCATGTCCATTTGCATGATATGTGGTCAGTGCCCCATAGTTGTGCAGCGTGAAGTTTCTCTGCTTTCGGTTATATTATCAAGAGTGGTAGCCCTTTGTTCATCAAACCTAAGTGAATGGGATATACAGTATATATTTGTCCAGGCTGGATCTCGGTCAATAACCGATTTGGACTGGCAAAATGGCTATATATATGTTATTCTACATTCTAAAGCAGACCACATATGTCCCAAAGTATGAAATTGTCCCAAAAAGGGTGAATTGGGTGCAAAATTCAAAGTTCACTGATCGCTTCATAATTTCACCACAATGTAGTCCAAGGAATGTAGGTCTCATAACCAGGTCACATTTTCGGATTTGGTGAAAGCCCCGGCGACCATCTTGCATCAAAACATTGTATTATGACTTGTTGGTTGATACTTGGAATATGTATTATCCGAGGCATGGCGAAAAAAGTGACTGAAACAGCATTTTTATAATTATCCAAATTTGGCCTCCATCGGCCAATACAGAACAGAACAATGGCTTTGGTCTGCGATACTTGGAATATGTATTATCCGAGGCATGGCAAAAAAAGTGACTGAAACAGCATTTTTCTAATTATCCAAATTAGGCCTCCACCGACCAATACAGAACAGAACAATGGCGGGGTAGTGTCGGATTAAATCGGAATGGGGGGCATACAATTCCTGTGTACATGTAGTTTGAAGTTGTTCTCAAAGGAAAACTTGCCTACATTTCCTCATTATGCCCCCCCCCCTCTAATTAGGGGGGGGGGGGGCATATAGCGATCGCTTTGTCAGTCTGTCCATCCGTCTGTCCGTCCGAGTTTCTTGTCCGTGCAACATCTCAGTTAATATTTGATGGACAGGATTGAAACTTGCATGGAATGTGACCAGTACCTCGTAGTTGTGCAGCGTAGATTTTTTTCCGAGTTCTGGTATATGGCCCTTTTTCTGAAATCTCTTAGTCTGTGAATGGGACTTGTCCGGGCTGGACCTTGGTTAATATTGTATGGACATGATGGACAAGTATGAAATTTTCATGATATGTGGTCAGTGCTCCACATTGCAGCATAAAGTTTCTCCCCGTTTCGCTTAAATTTTCAAGAATTATGGCCCTTTGTTCCTGAAATCTCTGGGAATTTGAACTTGTCCGAGCTGGATCTCGGGTAATATTGTGGGGACAATTATGAAATTTGCAGCATATGTGGTCAGTGCCCTGTAGTTGTGGAGCGTGAAGTTTCTCTGCGTTTCGCGTATATTTTTGTCCCCCGCTTTCTATGTGTCCGTGCATGCACGGACATGTCCGTGCAAATACTTCGTAAGCAATAACTTCTAAATGCTTTGTCGGATTCCTCCGAAATTTGGCATCTGCATTCTTTGCGACAAGACGCCTCTTGGTATTACGTTTCAGCAAGATCCGCCTGTAGGTGGCGCCACTGGGGTCTTGCTTCTATGTGTCCGTGCATGCACGGACATGCACGGACATGTCCGTGCAAATACTTTGTAAGCAATAACTTCTAAATGCTTTGTCGGATTCCTCCGAAATTTGGCATCTGCATTCTTTGCGACAAGACGTCTCTTGGTATTACGTTTCAGCAAGATCCGCCTGTAGGTGGCGCCACTGGGTCTTGTTCCAATCTTTAGTGCATGTCCGTGCAAATACTTCGTAAGCGATAACTCCTAAATGCTTTGTCGGATTCTTCCGAAATTTGGCATCTGCATTCTTTGCGACAAGACGTCTGTTGGTATTACGTTTCAGCAAGATCCGCCTGTAGGTGGCGCCACTGGGTCTTGTTCCAATCTTTAGTGCATGTCCGTGGATGTTCATGCAAATGCTTCATAAGCGATAACTCCTAAATGCTTTGTCGGATTCCTCCAAAATTTGGCATCTGCATTCTTTGCGACAAGACGTCTGTTGGTATTACGTTTCAGCAAGATCCGCTTGTAGGTGGCGCCACTGGGTCTTGTTCCAATATTTAGTGCATGTCCGTGCAAATACTGTGTAAGCGATAACTCCTAAATGCTTTGTCGGATTCCTCCGAAATTTGGCATCTGCATTCTTTGCGACAAGACGTCGCTGGTATTACGTTTCAGCAAGATCCGCCTGTAGGTGGCGCCACTGGGTCTTGTTCCAATCTTTCATGCATGTCCGTTCATGTTTGTTCAAATCCTTTGCGAGCGATAACTTTCGAACAATTTGTCGGATTTCTTCGAAATTTGGTAAATGCATTCCCTGCTACAAAACACCGTTGGTGATGCGTTTCAGCAAAATCCACCCGGAGGTGGCGCCACTAGAGTTCATTCCATTATTCCATGCTGCAAGTGATAAGTTAGAAACACTTGTTCGAATTTCTTTGAAATATCCTACATATGTACCTTTCTGGGTAACATGAGAAACGTTGCGGCTCATCGGATCCTTCTCAAATTTGGCATGCATTTACCATGCCAGGAGCTGTTGCTTGGGATTGCCTTTCGCTCACTTGCACTCACAGGTGGCGCCACCTGGTGGCAACATCTCAAATTCGTTTCCGGGTAATAACTTGAGAACTGACCATCGGATTCTTCTCAAATTTTGTATGAATGTACCGTAACATAAGATGTCGCTTGATAATGCATTTCACTGACTTGCGCCTAGAGGTGGCGTCACCTGGTGTCAAAATCTAAATTTGGTTTCTGGGCAATAACTTGAGGACCCTCATCGGATTCTTCTCAAATTTGGTATGCAGATGTCCCCACGATACCATGTTCCTTGGGATTGTATTTTCCCGCTTCTGCCTACAGGTGGCGTCTCCTGGTGGAAAAATTTGTTTCCGGGCAATAATTTGGCAACTGCTCATCAGATTATTTTCAAATTTTGTATTCATATGTGACCCGCCCCAAATAACATGAACACCGGTGGGCATCTAGTACCGGCAATAACGTGAGGACCCTCTTCAGAGTCTCAAAGTTCATATGCCGATACCATGACATGAGATGTCATTTGGGATTGTGTTTTGCCTGCTTGCACCTACAGGTGGTGACTCCTTGTGGCAAAGTCTAAACTTGGTTTCTGGGCAATAGGTTGAGGATGCCTTCATATTCTTGTCAAATTTAGTTTGCAGATAATATGCCATGAATTGTCTCTTGGGGTTGCATTTCGGTTACATAATTTTCATGCTACATGGTAAAGAAAATATATTACAGTAGCAATCAACATTGTCAGCCATTCGGAGTTGATCTCAAAACCTGGGAAGGTGGAAAGACCCCTCTGCTTCTTACGCCTGTGAAGTAGCTGTTGCCATCCTCATGAACATCTTCTGAAACCGACAGCGCTTATAAATATTGCTGCCATTTTGGCGGGGGACCTAGCATCCTCTGGCTGCTTGTTTCAAGAGTTCTGACCCTTTTTTCTTCAAATCTTTGTCAATTGGGACTTGTCCAGGCTGGATCTCGGTTAATATTGTATGGACAATTAAGAAATTTGCAGGATATGTGGTCAGTGCCCTGTAGTTATGCAGCGTGAAGTTTCTCCGCGTTTCGCTTATATTTTCAAGAGTTATGGCCCTTTTTCTTGAAATCTTTGTGAATTGGGACTTGACCGGGCTGGATCTCGGTTAATATCGCATGGACAAGTATGAAATTTGCATGATATGTGGTCAATGCCCAGTGAATGGGATATATTTATTTGTGCGGGCTGGATCTCAGTCCATAACCGATTTGGACCGGGAAAGTGGCTATATATATGTCATTCTACATTCCAAAGCAGACCACATAGGTCCTGAAGTATGAAATTGGTCCAAAAAGAGTTAATTGGGTTCACTGATCGCTTCATAATTTCACCACAATTTCAGGGCTTCGTGTTTAGCGCGAGTGATAGCTCACCTGTACTCAAACACTCGCATAAATTCATGTCATGAGAGTGATTTTTAGCTCACGTAAACTGTCATATTTTATGTTGTATTATATTGCAACCACTCGCCTGACTTTCAAATACGCTCTCCTAAATATTTTGATGTGAGTTATTTTTAGCTCGCGCACTAATTCTAATTCTAAGCTACATGTACCAATGACATCATTTCTGTTACATGGCATGAAGCAACAACATCACAGCCCACAAAGCCTCGCTTTCAAATAAAAAAGTCTGGTAGCGCCCTACAGCCACTCTTCGCAAAGTATAAAACACATCCCAAATTAACACATAGAATGGATTATTGCCGTAGAACACCTTATCTCACCATGTTCACGGAGCATATATATACTAGTGCAAATTCCAGAAGTAAAATGACATTGAGGAGACGTCTCCTTTAAATGCACAAAAATGCCAAACAGTTTTTGAAATTCACCTTTACAACAAACTCATTCCTGACATGTTAGAGTTGTAAACCAATATATCTACCGGTACTATGTTTGTCCTGGCCGGCCAATCAACTGAGAATGTTTTATTCGATGTCTTCAGAAATATAAACTATTGTGTCCTGATGTCACTGATATTACAGTATGCATTCAAAATATTATCAAATAACATCAGGGAAATGATGTGTTTGAAAGATTATCATTTGGAGTGGGCAATCTGTGTTTCACAATGCATTTACCAAAACAATGATATGAGGTCACAATGTGACATTACAAATGCATCAACAGTAGCAATTATGTGACTGTCATAGAATTGGTGTTCATGTCATTGTCACAAATGAAACTGACGGCTCTGATTCTTTTGTACATTTTGGATCAGTGACCCAATTCAAGCCAGAGATAGACCACCCTGTTTCCAGAAAATGAATCCGGCATATATGGTAACCATGTTATTAAACTGGTAACCTATTATATGATCTGCTGAGTCAACATTTACAGTTATGGTAACCACATGTCTTCATATATATAAAAATAGTGGTTCAAGTAGAAATGGGTTAAGGTGGTATCCATATGGTGAACTTTTCTCTTTTCACTGTGTTTATGAGTGAAAAAAACCAACAAAACAAAAAAAATTGCGGAGTTTTCATTATATTTTTCTCTTGTATGCTGGTCTATCTCCACAATTTGGCAATAAAATCCCCCCCCCCCCAAAAAAGACTTTTCTTCCTAAATGGCAAATGTAAACACTGACAGCAAAATCAAGTTAAAGCCAAGTTTTCTTATCGTGGTTCGTTACCCACAGCTGAGTGTAGGATTGAACGAAGACATGAAAACTTGGCTAGTTGCTATCAAGAAATACCTCAGAGAAAGAAATGGTGCTGAAAATATTCCATATGTGTAAAAATGTATTCCATAATCAAGCTATCACTCAGGCATAATATCACATTTCTTTTGAACAAATACATGTACAACAGTTGACTGATGGAAAGTTTGGTCAGTGACATGAATTGATAATTTGATCGAAACGAAAATGCTTCAAACATTGTTCAAATTATCACACTTCGTAGAAACCCACACCCATTGTTTACAGTTATCTATGACGTTATTGCTAGGGCAGCCCTAAATAACATGAATAATGAGGTTGATCCTGTTGGAATCCCATATAGCGACTTCACACCCTCTATCTGTACTTATATGAGAAAGCGATTTCAATCTTTATGGGATGCTGTGGATAATAACAAACTTCATGAGTTTAAAAAATATTGTACGATATACTCATCTGAGCAGTGAGAAACGTTTTAATCAAGCCATGATCAGGCGATGTAGACTCGGCTATACCCGATTAACTCACAAACATTTACCAAGGAACCAGCGCCAAGGTGTATTCCATGCCACAAAGATCTCCGAGTGAAACATATTCTGATCGACTGTATAGATTTTAAGATTGTAATAGATGCTTTTTATCAAGCAGTTACTTTAGCAGATCTTTTTAGTCGGGTAAAAGAAAACTGTATTTTGGGTTATTTGAGAGGAATTGGTTTGTTGTATAAGTTTTAATGTACATGTATGTACATGTTTTTGGTGTGTAGTGTTTGATCATTGCTATATAGCTGAAATGTTGCTGAACGCGACCCTAAACCTTAATTCTCTCTCTCCCTCCTGTTATTGCTAGGGAATCAATGATATTAAAGGAAGACAACTCTTTTGAAAACAAAGAGATCCTGCAATCTTTACTGAGTCCATTCACTATGTTATCACAGTGAACACACCCTTACTTTTTGGGGTTTGGGAAATAGTGAGTGCAATTACGATGGTGATTGCTGCATGAGAATGTTATTACACACGAAGTAGCAGGAACACAACTGGGCTGGGTGGTGCTTAGTTGATTCATCGTGATATAGCTGAAATATTGTTGAAACAGAAAGCGACGTTAAATTCTATTCGCTCACTCACTGTTACAGTTATTACACACATTCATAATGTTATTACACACATGTATAGGTACATGTTGTCTCATGATACAAACAGATTATTTATACATTTCCGTGCATTGATCATTACAGCATTCTGTGGCTTTAATACCAACAGACATGACAGACATAGTAGAGATTACACATCATCACATTGTTAGATAGGGCATTTAGCATCACGCCACATATTATTGTCAGTGCATATGTACTAAACAACAAATAGACATGTACAATGTAACGGTAATTTGATATTATGGATCATACATGTACTTGGTGATTGGTAGGTGACTATTGACTGTCATGAATTTGTCAACTTTTACAACTACATATATGGTCTGATCTGAGATATATTCGGAGGTACATGTACATGTATAAGTGATTTGTATTGTATCATTAAGGAGTTGAGATCCAGGGTGCCATGAATATTCATCACCCCTTTCAGATTTTGGTTGATAAAATAAACTAAAAATCGCTCAACCTTTGGCCATTGCCACTTGATTGGTTGTTTAGCATGACCTTTTCTAAAATATGATAGGGTTGTCATTCAAATTCTTCTTCTTTTTAAATTTTAGATAGCTAAACATCTGGCTAAGAACACATGATGTGTTCTTATAACTCAGACAGGTTCTTATATCTCTGACCGGTACTTGTATCTCTGACCAGTACTTATATCTCTGACCGGTTCTTATATCACTGACCGGTACTTATATCTCTGACAGGTTCTTATATCACTGACCGGTACTTATATCTCTGACCAGTTCTTATATCTCATGGGTTCTTATATCTCTGACAGGTTCTTGTAACTCTGACAGTTCAAACTTGCATTTAAAACTAAGGGGATTTGAATATTTCACAATTTTGTTTCAGATTTTATTTTATTGCATTACAAGTTCACATACAACTGTTTGTTACCCCTCAGCCCATAGGGCTGTGGGGTCTTGTCGTTGCCATGTACGTACGTCCGTCCGTCCTAGCGTCCGTCCGTCCTAGCGTCCGTCCGTCAACATGTTCTTGTCCGCTGAATATCTGCAGATCTATGAAGTCAGGCCTGACCAAACTTTGGTGAGAGCTTCCTGAATGTTGACTGATGAAATGATCAGATTTTCAGATGGCTATGATGATTTCATGATTTTTAATTTTTTTTTTATTATTTACTGATGGCTCTCAGCTTTTGCACTGTTATCTATGCCCATCAACATCTTCTTGTCCGCTGAATATCTGCAGATCTATCAAGTCGGGCCTGACAAAACTTTGGTGAGAGCTTCCTGAATGTTGACTGATGAAATGATTGGATTTTCAGATGGATATATGATTTCATGATTTTTAATTCTTTTTGTTTGTTATTATTTATTGATGGCTTAGCTTTTGCACTGTTATCTATGCCCATCGGGAACCCTTGGTTGCATATTTATGCCCCCCCTCTAACTAGAGGCATATAGGGGCATATAGCGATCGCTTTGTCCGTCCGTCCGTCTGTCCATCCGTCTGTCCGTCCGAATTTCTTGTCCGGGCAATATCTCGGTTAATATTTGATGGACAGGATTGAAACTTGCATGGAATGTGGCCAGTGGCTCATAGTTGTGCAGCGTAGAGTTTTTTTCCGAGTTCCGGTATAATTTTCAAGAGTTATGGCCCTTTTTCTGAAATCTCTGTGAATGGGACTTGTCCGGGCTGGATCTTGGTTAATATTGTATGGACAAGTATGAAATTTGCATGATATGTGGTCAGTGACCCACAGTTGTGCAGCGTAAAGTTTCTCCACGTTTCGCTTATATTTTCAAGAGTTATAGCCCTTCGTTCCTGAATTCGCCGTGAATTGGGACTTGTCCGGGCTGGATCTCGGTTAATATTGTATGGACAATTATGAAATATGCAGGATGTGTGGTCAGTCCCCTGTAGTTGTGCAGCGTGAAGTTTCTCCGCGTTTCGCATATATTTTCAAGAGTTATGGCCCTTTTTTCTTCAAATCTTTGTGAATTGGAACTTGTCCGGGCTGGATCTCGGTTAATATTGTATGGACAATTATGAAATTTGCAGGATATGTGGTCAGTGCCCTGTAGTTGTGCAGCGTGAAGTTTCTCCACATTTCGCTTATATTTTCAAGAGTTATGGCCCTTTTTTCTTCAAATCTTTGTGAATTGGGATTTGTAGGGCTCGATCTCGGTTAATATTGTATGAACAAGTACGAAATTTGCATGATATGTGGTCAGTGACCCATTGATGTGCAGCGTGAAGTTCTCTGTTTTCGGTTAGATTTTCAAGAGTTATGGCCCTTCGTTTAAACCTAAGTGAATGGGATATATTTATTTTTCCAAGCTGGATCTCGGTCCATAACCGACTTGAACCAGGAAAATGGCTATATTATATGTTATTCTACATTCCAAAGCAAACAACATAGGTCCTGAAGTATGAAATTGCCCCCAAAACAGTGAATTGGGTGCAAAATTCAAAGTTCACTGATCGCTTCATAATTTCACCACAATATACTCTCAAGGAATACATGTAGGTCTCCTGACCAGGTCACATTTTCGGATTTGGCGAAAGCCCTGGCGACCATCTTGCATCGAAGCATCGTATTATCACTTGTTGCTTGATACTTGGAATATGTATTATGTGAGGCATGGTAAAAAAGTGACTGAAACAGAATTTTTATAATTATCCAAATTAGGCCTCCACCAACCAATAAAGAACAGAACAATGGCGGGTCAGTGTCGGATTAAAGTGGAAGGGGGGGCATACAATTGAGCAATCTCTGATTGCTTCCTTCCTGTGTTCATTGTGAATTTTGAAGGTTCCCTGATACAAGAAAGCCTGGTCCATTCAAGAGTCTCATTGAATGAAGGACAACATTTTTCTTTAATTTTGCTATTAAATCATCATATGATTTATCCTAAAACTTTTGCATGAACCATATTTGTGTCCACACATTTAACTGGTACAACATAATGCTTCAATTTTTGTCACCAAACATGTTACTGTACCTTGGAAATTATTTAAAATGTATGATTAGGATAGCCCATTTTTAGCTCTGGGCAATTTTGAACCAGTTTGCATACCTGGAGCTAAGCCCCCCCCCCCCCAAATAATGATAAGGGTGGACCTGTGTCATTCAGTGTGTTTACTTGATATCACACTTGTGCAATGCATAAATTGCCACTGATAAAGCTATACTTTCTTGCATGCTGTAATCCCAGCACACCACTCCGAAGTCTGTTATAGACCGTATCCAGGGATTTTTTGCAGGTTCCGATCCCAAACTCCCAGTAACTTTCCGTAATTCATTATTGAGGGTCCAATATTTTTAAGTGAATTTCGGCGCAAAAAGCCTGTTATCAATCACAAAACAGAGGTTTATTAACATGAAATTCAATACCCAGGTATGTAATCGGATAAATATTGAGGCTCCCAGAAGCTTTTTCTAGCAGTATTTCGTTTTTTGTTGCATTTGAGTTTTGGGCGCCCATATGTTTTCCGAAACTAAATTGGCTCTAGATGCAGCCCTGATCCTACTTGACTAAAAAAAAACAGGCTGAGGGGTCCACGCACCTTTTAGGTGCTTGCCTGCAATTCATGTTTATTCCATGCATTAATAATTTGAAAGTAGATTATAATGCTGTTTTAAAAATTCACAAAAAATTAGATGGAAAATATAGAAGATATATATTAGAAACAGAAAATGTGAAAATTCTAAGTTTATGCCGAGAAATTAAATGTTGGGAAGCTGCGATCGGCAATTAACCAATCACCAGGAATACTGTTAGCATACTGGTGGGACACCACTGGCTACCAGAAGAGATATCAAATTTCCGTAGCTGGAATATTTTTTTCATCAAAATAACCTCACCCGTGCCACCTCCATGATCTCAGTAAAATGTACTTTGGAAATATGCAGATTCTTTTAACTGAATTTTGAAAGTTTTACCTGTGACTAGTATGACTAGAGTCCCTGTTGAGCTGTATATGATTATTGCATCAGTTGTTGCTAAAATGTTGTCTTGAGGTAAAATGGAGTAAATTGTTTTTCAAAAGTTCAGTGCAGAAGTAAGCAGTGTCTCTGCATACATGTACAATGTACTAGGACAAAATAACCAAGATGACCAATTTTGTCGTTCTATTCAAGCATCTAGCCCATATTCAATATTCAACCATCGTCCATCAAACAATTTCTGCATCCGCATTAGCACCAATCAACAATAGTATATCTGAACATGTAGGCTAGTTTCCTGCAAGAGAGAAGCAGTCAACGGTTTTCAATGATGCCGGCAAGACATCATGATGTTCTAAAAATATCAGTCTGTAGCGCTGATCAGTATTCTTAATCCATATGATTTTCGTTGTTCAATCACGCTTTGATTGTGGCTGTTCATAGACCATCATATGGATTTTGAAGTTCATGGGTTCATAGTCCCGGGTTAAGCGGAATTAGAACAAGTTACAAAAGGTAGCGTCATAAATCTTGCACGCTATGCTCATATTTTGCTATCAGCATGCGATATGTATCGTCAGATTTAAGCAAGTTTGAGTGGAGGCGCTACTTGAGTGAAACTTTGAGTGGAGGTAGGACATCAGTTGACTGAGTTACATATGGTGGACAGGAAGTTGTCAGCATAATAAATAGTGAGTAATAGCATTGGACATGGAGATGATAATCTCCCTGTACTATAATAGTGTCTCCCATCTGAGTACATGTAGGTGCAAAGTTCAGTTGTCGGCCAAGTTCAGCTTATACATGTATGTCTGATTCACTCTGAAAGTCATCCTACACGTGCTTGGAAAAAACAGTCCGGAGTTGCCAGAAATATGTGAATCATATTTGGTTGGTACATCTACCATGTCTGCATGTAGCACTGTATGTTTATATAGTACTTAGCTTGCCTAGTTTTCATGTCTTCATTCTCTCTATCACCACGCCATGGATCCTCTCTATTCAATTGCATGTACAGTATGAACTACCACTATGCTCTATCCGGCAATAAAACCACCCTTTCTCAATTTCTGTTCACTATTTTTATGAAATTTTGCAAACAGTTTGATAGCCGTGAGGAGCTGCTCAGGTTTCTGTTCATGTAATCTGACCATCTTCAAACATAAATGAGCTATACAAAAAGGTTTGTAGCGTGCAGATCATGTGATCTGTATGCATGGAAAAAGATGGGATACAGAGACATCGGCTTCTCACAGCTATCAAACTGTTAGCCGAACTCAATAAAAATGGTGGGCAGAGAGTGGGGAGGGGTTGTTTCATTGCCGAAACGAGTTACATGGCCAATGCAACATAGTGGTCCAAGACTATGCAATTGAATGAAAGTAAGACCGGAAAACTTGGCCACAGCATGCCCCATAGAAGACCTTTTTTAGCCCACCATCATCAGATGGTCCGTCGTCCGTCCATAAACAATTCTTGTTATTGCAATTTCTCAGGAACTACATGTACCTCATGGATCTTTCTCAAATTTGGTACACAGGTTCCCCTTGGGGTCTAGTCTTGCAAGATACCTTTTCTGGTCCGATTCGAAAATCCAATATGACCACAAGGCGGCCATCATGGATTTCCCCATGAAACTTTGTTATCGTGATTTCTCAGGAAGTACTGCATGGATCTTTCTCAAATTTGATACACCGGTTTCCCTTGTGGTCCAGTTGTGCAAGGTAACTTTTTTCGTCCGATTCGAAGGTATCTTGGATTTCCCCATGAAACTTTATTGTGATTTCTCAGGAAGTACATGTACTGCATGGATCTTTCTCAAATTTGGTACACAGGTTCTCCTTGTTATGCAAGATACCTTTTTCTGTCCGATTTGAAAATCCAAAATGGCCATCAGGGAGCCATCTTGGATTTCCCCATGAAACTTTGTTATCTTGCTTTCTCAGGAAGCACTTCATGGATCTTTCTCAAATTTGATACACAGGTTCCCCTTGTGGTCCAGTTGTGCAAGGTACCTTTTTTGGTCCGATTCGAAGATACAATATGGCCGCCACGTGGCCATCTTGAATTTCCTCTTGAAACATTATCGTGAATTCTCGGGAACTGCTTCATGGATCGTTTTGAAATTTGATACACAGGTCCCACATGGGGCCTAGTTGTGCAAGATACCTTGTTTGGACTGATTCGAAAATCCAACTTATGCTTCAAATTAATACGATATTCCCGAGTCGTGACGCTGCATCAGAAGAGTCGGCGGATTAAACGGTTGGGTATATTCTATATATTGACTAGAGAATATCCAAACCTTCACCTTCTACATGTATATCAAGGAGTTCAAATGATTCCGAATTAAAATGTATTTCTTCAAATTTTAAATCAGTTGACTTTAGTCAATGCTGTTGCAAGTGAACTGCCCCACCGTTTCATCTGCCGACAGGTCGGCTACACGAAGGGACGTCACTTTTGTGACACAATGTCACAACTCGACAACTGTAGACTACTGCGTGTTTCGATCAAAGTTTCAACATTACTGCACAGACCCTTCAGAATTAAGTTTTGTACCATCTTACTATTTTCGAGCATGGTATAAATAAGAGATATCTCAAACTAGCCTAGTAAACAGAACAGAATGAGCGTTCGTTCCTAATTATATAATCTTGAGAGTGTTTCATAGCTCATGCCAAAGTGTCAAAGAGATTTGTCTTCGCTTCCAGTACCCAATGATGACACGTGCAAAAAAAAAATACTACAAAATGAAGGCGAAGGATTCTCCGGACATTCAGTCTCAGACTAACTTTGCTCATTTCACTTCTACTGTAACAACCGACATCAAGTATAGTTTCTAGAAATCTTGAAACTCCTGAAACTTAGAAAGATAATATCTTGCCTTGGTGTTTTCCAGTGTCCCTTATTCGATCAAATTCGAAATTCTGCAAACAAAATTACAAATCATTCGTTCGTTCTTAGCAACAATATACAAAATTATCCTCTTGTCATTAGCTTATAATTATCAGACAATGGTGGGTGCCAAGATCGTTCAGGATCTCTCGCATGTACTTATTAAACATGGTGAATTTTTTCGAAGTGTGCAGTGGTGAATGCTCTCTGTATGATATGTACAATATGTCACTCTATTCTTTCTGGGTTTTTTGGCATTTTTTTGGGGGGGGGGAGGGGTTATCGACTTAAATTCATTTGATTATCATTCCTGTCTGGACATGCAGGATGCAATATGGTCACAATATGGTCAATATTTATAGTGGACATTCTGTTATCATGAGATAACTTTTGACAAACCTTTCCAAATAAAAAAATATATTTTCTCAAATTGCAACGTTAAGTAAAGGTGATACAAGTATTTGCAAGCAGAGCAGTGTTGTCATGTACCGTCCATCAACTTACATGAACGTTTACTGAAAAAAAGAGCCAGTCCCAGGATGTATTTCGTGCCACGAACATCTCACAGTGAAACATAATATCGACTATAGATGTTATTGATTGTAAGAGATTCTTTTTATCGAGCAACTAATTTAGAAGATCTTTTTAGTCAGGTGAAAGAAGACTGTATCTTGGGTTATTTGAGAGAAATCAGTTTGTTGCATAAGTTTTAATGTGTGTATGTTTTAATGTGTTGGATTACAAAGTTATTAACTTGAATACCTAGAATTTTGTTCAACCGTCGCTATATACATGCAGCTGAAATATTGCTGAACATGACTTTAAACCTTAATTCTCTCTCTCTCTCTCTCTCTCTCTCTCAACTTACAATATTCTTGAGTAAGGTGACAAATGTTGATGTGCAAATTTCAATGTACTTTCAATAATTTAAAATGCGTTGCTTCATGAGGAAGTGATTATAAACCCTCACTGTTGACATCATATTTTTTTCAGTGTCACTAGCCTATTGCGATGGCATTTGAATTCACCTTTTCTCTGAAAATGGTGCATTTTATCTTGCCTTCAAAAAAGGAAGGAACTTAATCCTTATAATTAGTTACTCAGTTTCCAATGTACTGAATTAATTTCATGCATACAAACATGTACTTTGGTCTATTTCACAGAATGACCTAATGAGACTGTTTATAATTGGTGTTAGTTTGAACAAAACATACAATTCCTGTGGAAATGGTTAGATAATAAATTCATTAACAGACTGAGGAAGTTGTCGTTGTTGTTCATAAGCCTGTTTTTAGCAGTCATGCAGAAGACTCGTCCCTTGGAAATCAAGTTTGGATGGCAAATTTTACCTCTCATCTATGCATGTAAGCTTATAGACAACCTATATTACCCCTCAGCCCATAGGGCTGTGGGGTCTTGTCGTTGCCATGTACGTACGTCCGTCCGTCCTAGCGTCCGTCCGTCCGTCCGTCCGTCAACATTTTCTTGTCCGCTAAATATCTTCAGATCTATGAAGTCGGGCCTGATCAAACTTTGGTGAGAGCTTCCTGAATGTTGACAGATGAAATGATTAGATTTTCAGATGGCTATGATGATGTCATGATTTTTAATTATTTTTTTTATTATTTATTGATGGCGTAGCTTTTGCACTGTTATCTATGCCCATCAACATGTTCTTGTCCGCTGAATGTCTGCAGATCTATCAAGTCGGGCCTGACCAAACTTTGGTGAGAGCTTCCTGAATGTTGACAGATGAAATGATTAGATTTTCAGATGGCTATGATAATTTCATGATTTTTTATTTTTTTTAAATTTTTTAATTTATTGATGGCTTAGCTTTTGCACTGTTATCTATGCCCATCGGGAACCCTTGGTTGCATGTTTCGTTGTGAATTTTGAAGGTTCCCTGATACAAGAAAGCCTGGTCCATTCATGATTCTCATTGAATGAAGGACAACATTTT